>JAVTVY010027002.1:0-113613 GCA_036873755.1 Hanleya hanleyi
GCTGAGGCTGATATCCCATTCCAGTCAGCGAGCATGCTGAGACCGATACCCCATTTTGTAAGTCAGTGAGCCTGCTGAGGCTGATATCACATTCTGTGAGTCACTGAGCCTGCTGAGGCTGATATCCCATCATGTAAGTAACTAAGCCTGCTGAGGTGGATATCTCATTCTGTGAGTCACTGAGCCTGCTGAGGCTAATATCCCATTCTGTAAGTCACTGAGCCTGCTGAGGCTGATATCCCATTCTGTGAGTCACTGAGATTGCTGAGGCTAATATCCCATTCTGTATGTCAATGAGCCTGCTGAGGCAGCTATCTCATTCTGTAAGTCAGTGAGTCTGCTATTCCATTCTGTTAATCATTGAGCACGCTGAGTCTGTTATCTCATTCTGTGAGTCACTGAGCCTGCTGAGGCTGATATCACATTCTGTGAGTCACTGAGCCTGCTGAGGCTGATATCCCATCATATAAGTCACTAAGCCTGCTGAGGCTGATATCCCATTCTGTATGTCATTGAGCCTGCTGAGGCTGATATCCCATTCTATTAATCATTGAGTCTGCCAAGACTGATATCCCATTCTGTGAGTCATTGAGCACGCTGAGTCTGTTATCCCATTCTGTGAGTCACTGAGCCTGCTGAGGCTATTATCCCATTGTGTAAGTCATTGAGCCTGCTGAGGCTGATATCCCATTCTGTTAATCATTGAGTCTACCAAGACTGATATCCCATTCTGTGAGTCGTTGAGCATGCTTAGTCTGTTATCCCATTCTGTGAGTCACTGAGCCTGCTGAGGCTAATATCCCATTGTGTAAGTCACTGAGACTGCTGAGTCTGTTATCCCATTCTATTAATCATTGAGTCTGCCAAGACTGATATCCCATTCTGTGAGTCATTGAGCATGCTGAGTCTGTTATCCCATTCTGTGAGTCACTGAGCCTGCTGAGGCTAATATCGCATTGTGTAAGTCACTGAGCCTGCTGAGGCTGATATCCCATTCTGTATGTCACTGAGCCTGCTCAGGCTGATATCCCATTCTATTAATCATTGATTCTGCCAAGACTGATATCCCATTCTGTGAGTCATTGAGCATGCTGAGTCTGTTATCCCATTCTGTGACTCATTAAGCATGCTGTCTGTTATCCCATTCTGTGAGTCACTGAGCCTGCTGAGGCTAATATCCCATTCTGTAAGTCACTGAGCCTGCTGAGGCTGATATCCCATTCTGTGAGTCACTGAGATTGCTGAGGCTAATATCCCATTCTGTATGTCAATGAGCCTGCTGAGGCAGCTATCCCATTCTGTAAGTCACTGAGCCTGCTGAGGCTGATATCCCATTCTGTGAGTCACTGAGATTGCTGAGGCTGATATCCCATTCTGTGAGTCACTGAGCCTGCTGAGGCTAATATCCCATTCTGTTAATCAATGAGCATGCTGAGTCTGATATCCCATTCCAGTCAGCGAGCATGCTGAGACCGATACCCCATTCTGTAAGTCAGTGAGCCTGCTGAGGCTGATATCACATTCTGTGAGTTACTGAGCCTGCTGAGGCTGATATCCCATTCTGTGTGTCACTGAGCCTGCTGAGGCTGATATCCCATTCTATTAATCATTGAGTCTGCCAAGACTGATATCCCATTCTGTGAGTCATTGAGCACGCTGAGTCTGTTATCCCATTCTGTGAGTCACTGAGCCTGCTGAGGCTAATATCCCATTGTGTAAGTCACTGAGCCTGCTGAGGCTGATATCCTATTCTGTTAATCATTGAGTCTGCCAAGACTGATATCCCATTCTGTGAGTCATTGAGCATGCTGAGTCTGTTATCCCATTCTGTGAGTCACTGAGCCTGCTGAGGCTAATATCCCATTGTGTAAGTCACTGAGCCTGCTGAGGCTGATATCCCATTCTGTATGTCACTGAGCCTGCTGAGGCTGATTACAAGCGTCTAGTCCATCATCCATAATTCAGCCGTCGTCCATTAGAGAATATCCGCGTCCATAATCCAAAGACCTATTCCATATTCCATATAACAGTATTAGTACCAAATTCAAAAAGACAATCATAGTATACATAAACACAGGCTTGTTTCCTGCAAGAGAGAAGCGGTCAACAGTTTTCAATGATGCCGGCAAGACACCATGATGTTCCAAAATATCAAATCCGTATCGCTGATCAGTATTCTTAATCCATAATATTCGTTGCAAATTCGTCGTCTAAAGAATGATGTATCTCAGTCCCGCTTTGATTGTGACTGTTCATATGATTACCATGAGGATCTTAAAGTACATGGGTTCATACGGCCCCTAGCCCCGGGTTAAGCGGAATTAGACACAAGTTACGAAACGTAGCGCCATAGATCTTGTACGCTACGTTCGTATTTTGCTATCCGCATGCGATATGTATCGCCAAATTTGAGAAACTTTGAGTGGAGGCGTTTGGTGGAATAGCCCTGTTTTATAAGTTTCTGTAACAGTGTTTTGTGACATTGATTAAAATCGTCACATTTAACACAGGATCTAGCAAATGCTACTAAGCGAGATATGTATACGCCATATGCAGGTCCCACTGGAATATTACTGTCCAGAAAGGGATAGTTTACGATGTCGAAATTGTAATCATCTCTTTTGTCATAAAGTCGACGAGCGAGAATGCCCGCTTCATTTTTATAGAGATATAGATCTAAATATGATGTGCCTGTAGGGCTGTCTGTAGTTTCCTTCAAATCCAGTGAAGGTGGATATATATCCTTCACTGCATCATTTATATAGTGATTATCCACAGCGAGAAGATCGTCTATATAGCGTTTGGTGAATGAGAAGGAACGGGCTTTGAATGGAATCCCATTCTCAGGGCGCGAAATGTTCGGGTGTCCACCTGTCAATGACAGGTAGTATTTATGTGCGACAGGTAAAAAAAATAAATGACTGTCGCATGCGACAGGTAGAGATTCGATCAATAAAACAGAAATATTGTCCGCGTACTTTCGCCATCGTTTGTCAATGTCCGCCACGAAAAGGGCCAATTTGATTGAACGTGCACAGGTGTCCCCGATTCTGAACAGTTTTCGCAACTGCGCATGCTTAAAAGGCTCGGGCATACACAATTCAGTGTGCAATCGTGTCTGCCCACAGCAACTTGCATGAAACATGCATGCGCGAGTAATGCGGTCATACCGTTGCCATAGGTTACTACCGTCTGTCAGACGTCCGCCATTGTCTTTGGTTTTGAATGCAATAGATCAAAATGGAGCGTTTTCTAACTCCTACAAATGCGGGTGATGCTTTACAACCCAGTCAAGAAGACGAGACTGCATCGCAAGCTGGCGAGGGCATTTCAAGTACAACAGACGAGCCGATAGAAAAAAGGAAACGAGTGTTCAACTTTAACACGTACAACATGACAACTTCTCTTTGTGTTAATATTTTATTTAGAAACAGTTACAGCAAGTCAAATACAAGTTAGTACAAGACATGAACATATAGAATAATTTCATCACTATTCGCATATATATATATATAATTATTGTGTACAGGTAGAAAATAGAGGAGACAGGTGGAAAAAACAATTACCTGTCCCATGAGACAGGTGGAAAAAATAAAACATTTCATGCCCTGCATTCTGTATGTCACTGAGCCTGCTGAGGCTGATATCCCATTTTATTAATCATTGAGTCTGCCAAGACTGATATCCCATTCTGTGAGTCATTGAGCACGCTGAGTCTGTTATCCCATTCTGTGAGTCAGAGCCTGCTGAGGCTAATATCCCATTGTGTAAGTCACTGCGCCTGCTGAGGCTGATATCCTATTCTGTTAATCATTGAGTCTGCCAAGACTGATACCCCATTCTGTGAGTCATTGAGCATGCTGAGTCTGTTATCCCATTCTGTGAGTCACTGAGCCTGCTGAGGCTAATCTCCCATTGTGTAAGTCACTGAGCCTGCTGAGGCTGATATCCCATTCTGTATGTCACTGAGCCTGCTGAGGCTGATATCCCATTCTGTATGTCACTGAGCCTGCTGAGGCTGATATCCCATTCTATTAATCATTGAGTCTGCCAAGACTGATATCCCATTCTGTGAGTCATTGAGCACGCTGAGTCTGTTATCCCATTCTGTGAGTCATTGAGCACGCTGAGTCTGTTATCCCATTCTGTGACTCACTGAGCATGCTGAGGCTGATATCCCATTCTGTATGTCACTGAGCCTGCTGAGGCTAATATCCTATTCTGTATGTCACTGAGCCTGCTGAGGCTGATATCCCATTCTATTAATCATTGAGTCTGCCAAGACTGATATCCCATTCTGTCAGTCATTGAGCATGCTGAGTCTGTTATCCCATTCTGTGAGTCGCTGAGCCTGCTATCCCATTGTGTAAGTCACTGAGCCTGCTGAGGCTGATATCACATTCTGTGAGTCACTGAGCCTGAGGCTGATATCCCATCATGTAAGTAACTAAGCCTGCTGAGGCGGATATCTCATTCTGTGAGTCACTGAGCCTGCTGAGGCTAATATCCCATTCTGTATGTCAATGAGCCTGCTGAGGCTGATATTCCATTCTGTTAATCATTGAGCACGCTGAGTCTGTTATCACATTCTGTGAGTCACTGAGCCTGCTGAGGCTGATATCCCATCATGTAAGTCACTAAGCCTGCTGAGGCGGATATCTCATTCTGTGAGTCACTGAGCCTGCTGAGGCTAATATCCCATCATGTAAGTCACTAAGCCTGCTGAGGCTGATATCACATTCTGTGAGTCACTGAGCCTGCTGAGGCTGATATCCCATCATGTAAGTCACTAAGCCTGCTGAGGCTGATATCCCATTCTGTATGTTACTGAGCCTGCTGAGGCTGATATCCCATTCTATTAATCATTGAGTCTGCCAAGACTGATATCCCATTCTGTGAGTCATTGAGCATGCTGAGTCTGTTATCCCATTCTGTGAGTCACGGAGCCTGCTATCCCATTGTGTAAGTCACTGAGCCTGATATCCCATTCTGTTAATCATTGAGTCTGCCAAGACTGATATCCCATTCTGTGAGTCATTGAGCATGCTGAGTCTGTTATCCCATTCTGTGAGTCATTGAGTCTGCTGAGGCTAATATCCCATTGTGTAAGTCACTGAGGCTGATATCCCTTTCTATTAATCATTGAGTCTGCCAAGACTGATGTCCAATTCTGTGAGTCATTGAGCACACTGAGTCTGTTATCCCATTCTGTGAGCCACTGAGCCTGCTGAGGCTAATATCCCATTGTGTAAGTCACTGAGACTGCTGAGTCTGTTATCCCATTCTGTTAATCATTGAGTCTGCCAAGACTGATATCCCATTCTGTGAGTCGTTGAGCATGCTTAGTCTGTTATCCCATTCTGTGAGTCACTGAGCATGCTGAGGCTGATATCTCATTCTGTATGTCACTGAGCCTGCTGAGGCTGATATCCCATTCTATTAATCATTGAGTCTGCCAAGACTGATATCCCATTCTGTGAGTCATTGAGCATGCTGAGTCTGTTATCCCATTCTGTGTGTCAGTGCGTCTGGTGAGGCTAATATCCCATTGTGTAAGTCACTGAGCCTGCTGAGGCTCTTATCTCGTTCTGTTAATCATTGAGTCTGCCAAGACTGATATCCCATTCTGTGAGTCATTGAGCATGCTGAGTCTGTTATCCCATTCTGTGAGTCACTGAGCATGCTGAGGCTGATATCCCATTCTGTATGTCACTGAGCCTGCTGAGACTGATATCCCATTATATTAATCATTGAGTCTGCCAAGACTGATATCCCATTCTGTAAGTCACTGAACCTGTTGAGGCTGATATCCCATTCTGTAAGTCACTGAACCTGCTGAGGCTGATATCCCATTCTGTATGCTTAGCCTGCTGAGGCTGATATCTCATTCTGTAAGTCGGTGGGCATGCTGAGACTAATATCCCATTCTGTGAGTCATTGAGCCTGCTGAGGCTGATATTCCATTCTGTTAAGCATTGAGCATGCTGAGTCTGTTATCTCATTCTGTGAGTCACTGAACCTGCTGATCCCATTGTGTAAGTCAGTGAGCATGCTGAAGCTGATATCACATACTTTTAAGTCAGTGATCATGCTGATCCTTATATCCCATTCTATTCTATTTTCAGGTGAGGTCACACTCCACATGTCGAGGGAAACTCTGCCCAAATTGTGTCAAATATCCTAGAAATAATTACTTTGCTGGGACACAGCTTTTCAAAAAGGTACCGGTACTGGTATTATGTAATTCTGTAATATGATATAAATGACTGAGAAATTGTTCAGGAAATGGTAAAGCGTAATGGTGATTTGTAGTTCAATAATTAGTGAACTTAAGCCCATTACTTGTGAAGGTAAACATATTGCATCACTTTGCAAGTACATGTACCATTTAACCCTGCACTCTGTTTATCTCAGATATTTAAGCATAAACTTGGAAGTCGGGAATGTTTCCACCCTGGAGCTTCAACATTGCCACCAAACGAGGTTAATGCAGGCGGGGATGTGGGAGCATGGGTTATTATCAAGAAAATGATGTCATATGTCTGGCCAAAAGATTCACGGGGGATCAGAGTTAGAGTGGTCTTAGCCGTTGGTCTTCTCCTCGGCTCTAAGGTAAGCGGAACGCTCTACGTGGAAGCCAAATGCACAGATGTCTTTTGGCGCAAATCTGCTCCCATTGAACGGGTGTTATGTGTTTGTACTAGTAAATCATGTGCATCCATTAGCACAAATCGCCAGTGGTGGTGTAGTTCGAGCTTCTCATAACCCTTCAGCCACAGAAGGGATAATTTCTAACAGATTGCCTAACCCCAGCCAGAAAGTCCCTCAGAAATTATCCATCGTGTGGCTGAAGGGTTAAATGAAGCTCGTACTGGTGGTGATGATAAAGAAAGGTCAATATTTCTCAATTGTCGTGGAAAGCAAGATCATAGCAGCTTGCCTGAAACATGGGAAAAATGCTTTGTTTTTTGTCACAATTCAAGAAAATCCAATAGGTTCTCACAACCCAGCTCTACGGGAATCCACGGGAAGCCTTTGCTATCATTTCTATACAGAGTGCTAAAATTTTACTGGAATACGTTGGATTCCCGCAAATTATTTTGCGGGAGTTCTGACGGGAATTGGATTTCCGTGAAAAAACAAGCCCTGGGAACATATGGATGAATGCCACTGGAGGCAAAACTTGCATCATAACACTCATCAGGGTGCGAAATAGCCCTTTGCCCGGTTGCCCGGGGCAACCTAAATTTCCTTTGGGCAACCAAATTCTGTCCAAATTTCAATGCATTTGGATGTGTTGGTTGTCCGTGCTTGCCGATGGGCAACTAGAATTTGTTTGTCTATTTCATGTTGTGACATACTCGAAAACATCCTTCAGACAGTGCTGACTAATATGTAATCAGATTAAAATCAGATGTGCAAATAACACTCCCATCTTTACTTGTCGCTGTAGATCTGGGATCAACACTCACGTTTTCTGTGTTCTGGGTATTTATCAATTACAGAGCTTCTCCATGAATTAGGGATGTAGGTTTGAAATGTCAAAGTGCGTAAATTTTATTAATATTAATGGAATATTATCATGGTATCTGAAGAATGAAATATCTGATGAAACAAGCTAAAATATATGAGAAGATGGGATTCACATATACCATACACCTGTCACCCTCTTGCTGCGAAGTGAGATGGACCAGATGTGTGACCGTAATCTGCCGACAGCTATTTGTGAACACGGAAACCAAGGCCTTGGTTCCAGATCTTAAGGTGGCTCCCTGGGTACAAAAATGGATGTTCTGCGCAACTTTTTGCACATCACAATTACTTCCCTTGTAATCATACTCTTGTGAGTGAATGGGTAGAATGAGATACTTTGAAGGCAGTATTTATGTTTCAGTGACTCGTTTGTGAGCAATTGATAAATTTTCCATGATTTCAAATGGCAAACTCTTTGTTGGCGTGGCATTTGTTGACATCATGACATTGCATTGTTGGCACTTAATTAAAATTGGCGGGAAAAATAACAATTTTTATAACAATTTCTGATATAGGATGGACTTCCGGAGCTATACAAAAAATATTTTAAAAATGACACGACTTTGTGCCAAAACCAGGGAGCCACCTTAAATCGTGAGATGTGGAGCATTTCTTTCAGTTCTGGTTTTAATCAGATTTTCAAAAATATTACTACTCCTTGGTGGACTCATGGGGTTCAATGAACACTTGATTAATGTATGGTATTCTGATTACAGATCATCAGTGTCCAGGTGCCTTTTCTCTTCAAATATGTTGTGGATTTTCTCAATGAACCGAAGAACTTTTTAAATTTGGAGGATCCCACCTCTACCATATTAACCATGGCAACAGTTTTGTTGATTGGATGTAAGTAACTTCAGAAATATATTTGTAAATGAGAAACCTACTACTTTTGTCTAGTTACATGGATCACTGTCGGACAAACCAGGGTCTTGATCATTACTTTTCTGTTTATTTGGCTTTTGACCAAACTTGGAGTTAATGGTTTCTGGTCAACATGTGTGTCTTGCTGAAGGTGTCAGGACATTTCAGCATGCAACATTTCGGCAAGTGACATTTCGGCACAAAGTGAAAGGTACAACATTTCGGCACGCAACATTTCCCCACTTTTTTTTAGGCCAAATATTATGCTAAAAAATAGAGATTTTCACATTTTTTTAGCTCATCTGGGCCGAAGGCCCGATGGGCTAATGTCATGGCCTGATTGTCTGTCGGCCGTCGTGTGTCCGTCAGCCGTAAACATCTTCTTCTCTGAAACCGCTTGGCCAATTAAGCTGGAACTTAGCATGCATGTTCCTCAAAATGAGTACACCAGAATTTGTTCATGCGGTGTCGATCTGATTTTAAATATGGCTGCCATGGTGGCCATCTTGAATTTGCCAGTGAAATCTTGTTATCATTATTTTTCAGTAACTACTTCATGGATCTTTCTCAAATTTGGTACACTGGATCCCCTTTGGGTCTAGTTGCACAACATGTGCACTTTAGTCCAATTTGAATATCCAATATGGCCATCAGGCGGCCATCTTGGATTTCCCCATGAAAGTTTGCTATCGCGATTTCTCAGGAACTACTGCATGGATCTTTCTCAAATTTGGTATACAGGTTCCCCTTGGGGTCTAGTTGTGCAAGATACCTTTTGTGGTCTGATTAAAAAATCCAATATGGCCACCAGGCGGCCATCTTGGATTTCCCCATGAAACATTGTTATCGTGATTTCTCCGGTACTACTGCATGGATCTTTCTCAAATTTGGTATACAGATCCCCCTTGAGGTCTAGTTGTGCAAGATACCTTTTCTGCTTCGATTTGAAAATCCAATATGGCCACCAGGCGGCCATCTTGGATTTCCCCATGGAACATTGTTATCGTGATTTCTCAGGAACTACTGCATGAATCTTTCTCAAATTTCCCCTTGGGGTCTAGTTGTGCAAGATACCTTTTCTGCTCTGATTCGAAAAATCCAATATGGCCACCAGGTGGCCATCTTGGATTTTCCTATGAAACTTTATCGCGATTTCTCAGGAACTACTGCATGGATCTTTCTCAAATTTCATACACAGGTTTTCCTTGGGGTCTAGTTGTGCAAGATACCTTTTTTGGTCCATTTCGAAAATCCAATATGGCTGCATCTTGAATTTCCCATGAAACTTTGTTATCATGAAATCTCAGGAAATTACTGCATGGATCATTTAATGTTCAGGGGGGACAAGTTAGAACCTCATCTATTGCAGTTCTTTAGTAAAAATTTCTTACAGCTACTTTCGCCAGTTACAGCCAGATGAGCTACAGTGCCGTGGCACTATCTTTTCAACATATGGTCATCATATAAACAGACCTTTCTAAGGGTTGCCAAGTTGTAGGTTCTCTGACGGTGATTATCTTTTTTCACATAATGCATTTAGTTCACTGATGGGGTATTTTAATAAAATGGTAACAAAGTATCTGGAAAAGAATTATACATGATGTACATGTACTCATATTTTGTGATTTAGCTTTTTGGCTTATGACAAAACCAAATGTCTTTCTAAGCCAACTGCATATTTGCAAAAAGTTGACAAAATGGGGTGGATAATCGCAATGAAAATATCTACAATTTGGTAACCCTTAAAATGGTCTGTTTATATGTTAAACATTTGTTAGCTCTTTGACTACGGAATAAAAATTCATGACTGGATGGAATAAACTATGCAAATCATGTAAAATTATGCATTATAAGCAGGTGACATCGGCTCGTAGTCAGTGAGTTAAAACAGAATTATTTTAGTATAATTTGGCCTTGAAAAAATCTTTGTGCCTAAATGTTGCCTGCCGAAATGTAGCTTACCAAAATGTTGTGTGCCGAAATGTCGCATGCGGAAATGTCGCTGTTGCTGAACCATGCACATCGACAATACATTTTCACCAAATTTGAGATAAGATATCTCCCATGACCAAGCTATCTCGCATGACCAAGGTACATGTATCCCCCATGCTCAAGTTTACCAACCTTGAATTCTTCTGTAATGTGATATCAAGTGTTGGCAAAAGCTGTTACTCTTCCAGAATTAAAACGTAATCAAAACCAATAAATACCAAAGCACCAATTTTTTATGGGTATTGATTAGAAACAAAAGATTTTGTTAGCCTGTCAATGAAATGTGAATCTACTCCACTCTCTTAATTTGCTGAACTAAATTGTTTTTCGTGGAATGTAATCTCTCTATTATTCATTTACACCTGCATTAGCGAAGCACCGTTCATTCTATATTTTATGTCGTCAATCCACAAAATCAATTCTGTGTGACAATATAACAAGATGGGTTAGTTCTAAATACAGATGAATCATAGTTCTTCTAGTTGTGCATTTTGATCTGCAATCTGTTCTGTCTATCTTGGGCTGACTTGGGCATACTTGAATTCTGTTAAATCTTCCTGAAGATGGCCCCAAAAATAATGGATTTTCTTGCCTTTTCACAGATGGTTTAGCCAGAGTTTCAGCATCAGGCTTCAATGAGCTAAGAAATGCTGTGTTCGGTAAGGTAGCTCAGGGCTCAATCCGTCGTGTGGCTAGGACAGTATTCTCTCATCTCCATTCCTTAGATCTCAGTTATCACCTCGAACGGCAGACTGGTGCCCTCTCTAAAGCCATAGATCGGGGAACCAGGTGAGTACATGTATGTAATAGCATCCCAAACAACATGGTCTGTGAGGTGAGGGCGGACAATGTTTTGAAAGAATCATCCATCTGGGGCCTATTCGTCATGTAAGGAAAACACAATAGGTGACTACATTTAGGGAACCATGTTAAACCTGGAAAAGCTACCCGACAAGCTGTATTACACACAGTGTTCCTGGTTTGAAGATCCTTACATGACGAACTTCCCCATCTGGGTGGAGTTCTACTGTGATGTTGCTGTCATCATAGTGCTCTGTTTGACATCACATCATGCGCTGTCTGGAGCAGTTGACTAAATTGTAATCAGGCTGTAATAAACCGTCATAACCTTCGATGTTTCCAAAGAGTCATGAAATGGTATATTTACTTTTTTTTTTCATACTTTGATTGTTTAATAATGCACACCCCATACAACTTTCTCGAAGAAATAAGTATTAAAAGTAGCAGGTGGCTGGTGCTCCTATGTTTGTTGCCCATATGACCCTAGCTTTACCTGTGTGCAAAGTTCATTATTTAGTGAGCATATTACCATACTTCAGATAATGGACCTGGTGTAGTAATAGTTTTTCGAATTCAAGCCATCAAGGGCGTCGCTAGGGGCATCATTGGGTGCAAACAACCCCCTCTCAGTGCCCAAGTGTTTTCCAATGTTGCACAGCACAGTACTGGGTTCTCCAATAGGAAATGACCCCTCACAAGAAATCCTGGCAACATCAATGCCCATTATGTAAAGGAGAAAGGCCGAGTAACTGTACATTCGTGAAAAAGAATCGACGATTCTTTTTCACGAATGTACAGTTACGAGGTCTTTCTGCGACTTAAACCTTAGTCCAACGATAATGTATTTACTTCTTCGTCTGATACGAAGAATGAAATGAGCTATGTCAAACCGAACAAATTGCCATGATATAGGCCCAAAAAGATATAGGTGAAAAAGAATGTACACTTGCTGTACATTCGTGAAAAATAATGTACACTTTTAACAATAGAGTGACGTCACAACTAGCGTTTCATTCACCATGCTATGACCATGGATAAGAATATATGTTCTTGTATACTTCTTATGTCCTATGAACATAATCACTGTTTCTTCTTTTTTCCAGGGGTATCAATTTCGTCCTCAGTGCCCTTGTTTTCAATGTAGTTCCGACTATTTTTGAAGTTGCCTTAGTTAGTGCTGTTCTGGTAAGGAAAGTTTATTCACAGTAAATAAAAATCTTTGTTGTAAATTTGATAGAATCAAGAACACATGAAGAATGAGTTGAGGGAGTCTACATAGATCCATATAGTACATGTAGCCCTTGATTCAAAATATTTTGTGTTATAAGTTTGCAAGTTAAACTATCTGTGGGGTTAACACGCAGGCAAAGTTTTTGTTTGCATGGCTGTCAGCCAATCAACATGGTCCGTTACTAAACTGAGGTGAGTAACCTCGGCTCGTAGCTAAAGAATTCTTTGCAATGCGGGCTCTTTACAAAAGTTGAGCAACTGAATTTCTCATTCTTCCATTCTACCCATTTCCATCTCTCTCGTTGGCCGATAAGGCTAAGTGTCGATCAAAAGAAATAATGACGGAATGTGCATACGTGCCAGGTACATGTATTTGTATACAGTGCAGTCCGGTTGTTACCTGATCAGTTTAGGAGGTTACAAACATGTGTGTCCGATATAACTGTATTGCACGATGTATTTGCATCAATGTTTAGACTGACATGTTTTATGGGCATTGCAGAAAGAAGAGCATGGATAGAATGAATGTACGTAACTGTGTTTGATTGCTTTCTTTGTAGTATTATAAATGTGGAGGTCAGTTTGCCCTGGTCACTCTGGGATGTATTGGTTCATATTGTGCTTTTACTCTGGCTATAACACAGTGGAGGTAAGATAACACATAGTGTATAGTACAATCGTACATGTAATACATATGTCATTCAGTTGAGATGTTCTTCATTGACCAGTTTTGGTGATAGAATATCTTGATGTATTGCTTATTTATCAGTAGATTACAGCCTATTTCATGCAGTGATAATGCCATCATTTCTACTCTCAGACTTCATATTAGTACATTAGCTTACCAGTTGTCTTCACAGGGCAGTGTGACTAACGTCACAGGACCTACGAAGTGAACTACGCACTGAACTCTTGGAAATCTCCCCGCCCCAAGTTGAAATCCTGCCTATGTTAAGATGGGCACAGCCCAAGTCAGATTCACCAGTGATTTTCATCAAAAATCACCAGAAATTTTTATCAAAAGTAGGTCATCTCCGAACTTGCTGGTAACAGTCCCCTAATGCACCTTCATGCAAAAAATCAAGGTTCTATTTCAACAGTTCTTCTCATTTTGTGAAGAAAGGATTCGGATGGACTCACTGACTACCGGACAATTTGTAGATGGTAGCCTACTTCGTAGGAAAAGGAAGGCTGTACATGTATAAATAGACGCAGACATCCTTGACCTCAAATCTATTTGAGTTTCAAAATGTGTCATAGGAGTGGGTTATTGATTGGCTGACCTATACATGGGATCATCCCTACCGCGATAATAGAAGAAATGCTACTTGGAGACGATGTCGCCGTACATACAATCTGTGTAGAGGTTCTGATTGGTTCGTAGATGAAATTTACACCTCAGATTTAGAAGATTTAAGGTGCTGTAATGAAGACGTTTTTTCTTGACACAAACAAAAAGTCGTTTGTGGAATTTTTGGAAGCTCAGAAAGAGACCAATCATGCCAATATACATAGCCTATCCCATGCACTGTGATAGGTGTTCATATGCTTTATCTAATACTTGAACACATTGGGGTGTTTTATTCTCGAGGGAAATAAAGAAAGAAAAATAATTGTGATTTGCTTATAAAACTTTAAATTAAATTTATTTGCATTAGAAGAAACTTGTTCATGTATTTTCAGGACCAAGTTTCGTGTGATGATGAATAAAGCGGACAACGAAGCTGGTAATAAAGCTATAGATTCTCTCATCAATTATGAGACGGTAAAGGTGAGTGAGGAAAATGCCTTTGCATTCTCTCAAAAGTGAATATAGCTCTACTAGCATGAAATAACGATTCCATTCTGATCAGCTTTCCTAAACCCATTACAAGTGGGGGGTTTTTTTTCTCTTTTTTTCACATTTCTCAAAGTTTCACCAAAATACTGATGTCAGTGATGGAAGTGGCATTTGTGAGGGCTGATTAAAAACAAAGCCCCCCTCACTCATCAAAAGTGCCTGTGAAGCTTGAGATTAACTTTATTCAGCCTAATCTGCCTCATAATGTTGAACAACTTGAATATTCCTACGAAGTAGGCTCTCATTTGCAAATTGTCTGGTAATGAGCGAGTCAGTCCATCCGAATCCTTTCTCTGACAAAATAAGGAGAACCATTAACATTAGAATCTTGATTTTTGGCATGAATGTGCACTATGGGAATGTTACCAGCAAGTTCTGAGCTGACCTACTTTTGATGAAAATTTGACCTTAGGTGACCTATGAACCTTGAAATTGGCAAAAACATGTCCTAATGCCTCCTAAGACCATGGAAATGCGCTTAATTAGGTCAATGCCAGTGTGTCCTGACCTAATTGGGTCAAGGTCAATGCGACCTAGCTACTTTCTGGCCTAATTAGGTGACCTAGAAACCTCGAAATTGGCAAAAACATGTCTCTATGCCTTCTACGACCATGGAAATGGTCAGTCTTAGGTCAAGGTACACACTTAATCATATAAAACCCTACTTTGTAGGTCCCGTGACGTTAGTCACACTGCCATGTGTAACTGTACCTTTCTCTATAAAGATGCCAGGAGACAGCCTTTACATATCTGGTACAATCAAGATTCTTACTTTCTGCTCCATCGGGTTATTTATTTTATGTTTGAATAGTATCTGTTTTTTTCCACAGTATTTCAATAATGAGAAGTATGAGGCAGACAGGTATGACAAGTTATTAAGTGATTTTGAGATTGCCTCCCTGAAAACTACCACTAGTCTGGCTGCCTTGAACTGGGGACAAAATGTGATCTTCAGTGTGGGATTGACATCTATTATGTTGTTAGCCAGTCAAGGCATTATGCAAGGTGAGCTGGGCCATTGACACATTTACTAAACACATTTGTCATATGTCTCTTCATACGATGGAAAACCAGGACTACTAATCTCATATCTCTTGTACTAAGCATCACCAAACCCCATAACCCTATATATTCTGAAAGCTTCTATAATAATGGACAAAATAAAATATGCATTAGTGGGATGCAGGAAGTAAAATACAAACAGTTATGTCTCTTCATTCGATAGTATACTGTAGGACTTGAACCTCATATTTCATCATATATCTTGAACAAACATCACCTCACCTCATAACCCTATATATTCTAAAAGCTTTTATAATAATGCACCTACAGGATACAGTCAGTACCATCAGAGATACTAAAGAATTGTTGACCGTTTAGTCCTTACTGTTCTGTATGCAGGTACAATGACTGTTGGAGATCTAGTGATGGTGAATGGCCTCCTCTTCCAGCTTTCTCTCCCTCTCAATTTCCTCGGCTCTGTGTACAGAGAGATGCGACAGTCACTCATTGACATGCAGCTTATGTTTAACCTGCTTCAGCTGGATGCAAAAGTTAAGGTATTGTGTGTGTGTTCATGGTTTGAACCGTTTCTCTTGTTTGTAGTCTGATGTTAAGACACTTCACATGCATTGCAAACCGCTGTTGTCTGACATAGTCTTGGCGTATTTTAATAGGTCACATACTAAAATGTTAGGCTTCAAATAAGCATGTTTTGAGTTTTACAGCAAGACTTGTCAGCCCGCTCTATCTGAATCCTTGTTAACAGTCAATGGCTTACTGGAGTGAGACACCACCGGACACGGGCACTGGTTGGGCAAAATGAGCTATGACATGCTCGTGCTGAAGAATTTGTGTCTAGCAATGTAAAAACAATATCTTGGTAAGAGTAGAGACTGCAGCTTTGGCACCATGCTGCCTTATGAAGGATTTTTGATCAAGTTCAATCCAGACCGATCTTTACCTATTTTCAAAGTCACATTTCAAAATGTAGACAGCAGTCAAATTTTTTTGTGGAAACTGTTTCATGAATTTTAATGTACAGGGTTCCTACGGATCCCGGATTTCCTCGATTTCTTTGAATTATGAGAAAATAAATTCAAGGATATTGTAATCCTTGAATTCTGACAATATTTGTAAAGAGTCCTGGAAAAGTCCTTGAATTTTATTGTCCTCTCTCCCCCACCCCCCAAAAATATCTGCTACAATTAATTACTGGAATTTCTTTCCAACAAACTGAATTTATTCTTCAATCTAGTCTGATCTGAACGTGATAGATGGAATACATATTCATTTCATTCTAATGTACATTGTTGAATTTGCTGAATGAAATGTGGTAAAAGGTGTTAAAAAAAAAAAGGTCATGGAAAAAGGTTGTATGGACCTGGAAAATGCCTAGAATTTTGTCTTTCATAAAGGGCAGGAACCCTGAATGTGGAATTTGTACCCCTCATCCAGTTTTGGCCTAGGGCTATTGTCGTCAAGTCCGTCCATCCGTCCGTGAGCGAGATATCTACAAATGGTTCCACTGATGAATTGCAAATTTGGTATGCATACGTACCTAGTCAAGGGTCAGAAGGCTATTGAAAATGAACTCGTCGGATAATTTATATGGTTGCTATGGCAACATAATCTTTTTTTTTTACCCCTCGGCCAAATTTGGCCTAGGGGTATTGTCGTCATCATGTACGGCTGTCCGTACGTCCGTACGTCCGTCCGTCCGTTACCGCGATATCTACAGAACCGTTTCATGCATGGCAACCAAACTTGGTACATCTATTTATCTTCACGTAAATCAGAAGCCTATCGAAAATGAGTCATCTCGGACAATATTTTGCAGAGTTATGCCCCTTTTTACAAATAAAAATCCATTTATGATTTGTTATTGTGATAATTTCAGAACCGTTCCATATACAACATCCTAACGTGATACAGTTGTTTCTCTTGACCTGAACTAGGTGCCTATCAAAAATGAGTCGTGTCGGAAAGTATTTTGCAGAGTTATGCCCCTTGTCTAATAAAATCCGTTACTGCGATATCTACAGAACCGTTTCATGCATGGCAACCAAACTTGTTACATCTATTTATCTTCACGTAAATCAGAAGCCTATCGAAAATGAGTCATCTCGGACAATATTTTGCAGAGTTATGCCCCTTTTACAAATAAAAATCCATTTATGATTTGTTATTGTGATAATTTCAGAACCGTTCCATATACAACATCCTAACGTGATACAGTTGTTTCTCTTGACCTGAACTAGATGCCTATCGAAAATGAGTCGTGTCAGAAAGTATTTTGCAGAGTTATGCCCCTTGTCTAATAAAATCCGTTACCGCGATATCTACAGAACCGTTTCATGCATGGCAACCAAACTTGTTACATCTATTTATCTTCACGTAAATCAGAAGCTTATCGAAAATGAGTCATCTCGGACAATATTTTGCAGAGTTATGCCCCTTTTTACAAATAAAAATCCATTTATGATTTGTTGTGATAATTTCAGAACCGTTCCATATACAACATCCTAACATGATACAGTTGTTTCTCTTGACCTGAACTAGATGCCTATCGAAAATGAGTCGTGTTAGAAAGTATTTTGCAGAGTTATGCCCCTTGTCTAACAGAATCCACTAATTCCTATGTTAATTTAAGCTTGCATATTATTTCTATTATCATGTTAGTATACTATCACATTTATTTATTGATTGGATGACTGATTTATTCATTTATTCTCTTAGACAATGCAAAGAATGCTTGCAAATCTGTTTTGAAAATGACATACATGTGCCATTTAGTATACATGTACTGTATTTATCTAGCCATGTGCACTGTTGTTTTGGTGAGACATCGATACAGCTCTTTCAATTTATTCAAGAAACAAATTAATTTAAAGGGAGGAAACCTTTTTTTTTTCAAGGAAAGTACTCTTACAATACCATGGGTAAATATTTCTTCCCACAAGCCAATCAATTGGTAGAGACACCCTTATTATAATAGCTGGGGTTCAGAGCCGAGGGGTTTGGATAGCGCAGCTTCATGTTATATATTCAGTACTCAATCACTCAAGAGTTACCTTGTCAAGAGCCAGAATTTTTTTATTTATCTTTCATTTATTTATTTTTTTATTCAGTCTCTGGTATGTCATACATATACATTTCATAGGAATGAAAGCGGTATTTTCAGAAAAACAGTAAATTGTACTTTGTGGCAACCGTGATACATGTACTTCACACGTATATAACATATTGCAACATTTCTGATTTTGACGAAGGGACCTGCTTCCCAAACTAAATAATAGTGTAAGAACTAGTCTCACTGGTTCCCACTGATCTATTTTTCTTTGTCACCTCAATTTTTCACCTGACTGCGGAGTGGGGAATTTCTTATTTCATTGTTAGGTTGGTATGACATCTTCAAGCAAGCCAAGATTTCGAGTTCAAATCAAATGAATTATGAATGGCTACTGTCATTGCAGGGGCACATCTCACTATTAAAATGTGTACTTGAGAACTCGTATAATTCACCATTCAAATTACAACCCATTTCAAGACGGTGTGGATCTGCAGCACCAAACATGATTAGCCAGACATGACTGTGTTAAGTTAGTCAAGCCTTAAAACAGTTACTCGATACGGTAATTCCCCTAATAATTTGATCACCAGAAGTGCAGCAAAAATGGCTTATATCTGGAAATATTCTTCATGCCACCAGCTACAAAGTGTCACATTTTGTCATCATATGACTTTTCTTCAATTTGAATGAAGAATGGGAATGTTACTTTTTCTCTGTGTTTGTATAAAAGAGTTGAAAAGTGAACTTCCTGTGATTGAATTATTAGGGGAATTACCGTAGTCATATTCTTCTTCTTAGGCTGATCCTAATGCTCCTCCCCTGATGATAACACAAGCCCAGTCTGAGGTGACCTTTGAGAATGTGTCCTTTGAGTATATCGCCGATAACAAGATCCTAAACGGCTTGTCCTTCACGGTCCCTGCCGGCAAGAAGGTGGCCATTGTGGGTGGGAGTGGATCTGGGTGAGTGTGTATGACCTTGCCCTTCATTGCAGAGTGTGATGGACTTTTCTAGCAACTCCAGTGCATCATGGCTTAGTTTGCAGTTTTAAAACAATTGATTGGTCAGTTTCGAATTTTCAAGCAAAAATCTGGTGTTTTCATTGGTTGGTAGAGAAAAATGGAAGAAAATCCGGCCAATCAAGAGAGTTTCAGTTAAGGTCTATTATGTTACTTGCTGTGCTGTATATTACACACATAAGTTTGTCGTCAGTGAAAACATCTGGAGTGGTATGGTACCATCGCGCTGATTACGTCTTCACTGTAACAGTACCATAGCGATACCAGAGTGGAACATCAATGGTTGTGTGTTCTCTGCATTACCGAGATGGTAACATACCGCTCTGGACATAATGTATTCCCTGGCGAGAACGTAGGTGTGTATATGCTTTGCAACCGTTGGACAGGTTATGTCAAAGATATATATTACAATTATAAAACTGTATGGCACCTTGACTACCCTCGTAGTCACTTGACTACCCTCCTTTCTGTTCAATCTCCATGAGCCTTGAGCCTGCGAACTTTAACCCCCAACCTGTTGTATTTTGCACACATCGCTACACTGTCCGTGTCTTGAGAAGATTTTGTCTGCATATATTCTTAAAACAGTCTGGCAAATTGTGGCAGTGATTAATATATTAGCACAATGCATTTATTATCCACTTTCTGCTGAGTAGTACGACTTCTCATTGGGGATAGCATTTTCATATTGCTGGCTAGAAGGCTTAACCAGACATTCATTTGGTTGTAAAGGAAAGCACTGTCTCATTGTGTAGAATGTACCACTAATACTATCAAATTTATTATATTTTAATCAGTAATTTTGTAATTGTTCTACTTGCAGTAAATCTACCATAGTGAGATTGTTGTACAGGTTTTTCGACCCACAGCATGGGAATGTATATATCAATGGACAGAATATCAAAGAGGTCAACATGGATAGTTTGAGGAGAGCCATGGGTGTAGTACCTCAGGTCTCTATACATTTAATAGTTCTACTGTCGAACCAGAGTCTCTTGTCCCACTCGTGCGTGAGCACACTCTGAAATATATTGTTTATCTGTTTGAGAGTTTATTCACAGATAGAAAGCAATGTATTTGGTTAGTCGCGTGGAGCACTTTAAAGACAAAACAATAACAATAACTAGTGGAGTAAAACATACATTTTTGTGGGCTTTGATCGATAGCGGATTCCTGGTCATGGGCTATGATACACCATCACAATGTGGTGATGTCGCTTTGCCTCCCAGCATCATTGTGCTTTGAAGTACATTGAACAGATTGTGCTATTATCTTTACAAGGCAAATTTTTATCTGCTCGGCCTTCAACTTGAGATGAGAAAAATGTCCTTAAAATTCTAGGAGAGCTTGGTAAGACCCAAATTTTTTATATCCATGAGTCTAAATATTGTAATCTGCCCATATGCTACAACTTCATCTTTCTGTTCAGTATGATTCAGTTAGCATGTATGTAAGGTTAGAAAATGATTTTATCAATTATTCGCCATTGACTCTGGCACTGTGAGGTATTGGCACTATACTTGTACAAGTATATTTGTAGGATTGTGTTTTGTTTCACGACACTGTGTACCATAATATACACTATGGTGATCTCAGCAAAACTGCAGAAGATGTCTACAATGCCGCCAAGATGGCCGAACTCCATGATTCTGTCGTCACGAGATTTCCACACAAATATGAGACACAAGTTGGAGAAAGAGGACTGAAGTTGTCAGGTAGTTAGCTAACACAAGGCAATTCTATGGCTAACAACTTCTTTATTGCTGTGGAACTGTCATTTTGATGGAAATACTTCCAACTTTTTTCAAAGCTAATTAGCTTGATTTTTATAATCTATTCTCTAATTCACAAAATTCACCTGTGACAAGTTTAGGATAAAAGGGTCGTTTTTGCTTAATAACTTTTGACTTACGGTAATTTCCCTATTAATTCACCTTCCAAATTTAATTCGAAAACGACCGATTTTTCCGCTGTCGTGATTTTGTCCATCCTAATAAAACGAACACGGGAGCATTTTCAATATCCGTGAAACAATAAATTCGAACACTCACGTTTTCGCCACGGAGTTCGTGCCGATGAAAGTAAAGTGAATATGTTACTAGAATCTCGTATAGTATATCGGCGTATGCTATTATTTGTAAGCGCAGAGAAACAACAGGGAATGGTACAATATAATCAGACTGAATTACTATTACTTACAGTCTATAAGGAAAAAATTGATTCAATTAACTCCGCAGTCCTGTAATTTTATCCTAACTTGATCGCGTTTCGCCGCAGTCGGCAAAAATATACGGTAGTATACGTATTCATCATAACGCTCCACAATCTTCAGGCGACTTGTCTTATATATTGTTACATGTCGTAACAGTAGTATTCAATTGAAAGTGTGCAGTCTAATTGTTAAGGTTACTGTGTCGGGTCCCAGTTGCATACATGTACATATCACATACTTGTTTTATATAGCCAATCAAATACTCTGTTATATGAAGTCTTAGTTGCAAAGCAAGGAGACATATTTTTTTTACAAAAACATAATCCACTAATTCACGTGTAGTGTGAACAAAAACAAGGTAGAGGATACGACTGATAACCGTCAGAATGTAGGATTTCGCTGTATTTATCTAAGTATAAAATTGTTTATGATGTTCCGGCTTTATTATGATTATTTGACGGGCAAAGTAAGTTATAGGCCTACATTGTTGTTTAAAATGGTTCTTGATTCTATGTGTCCGTGCATGTCCGTGCATGTCTGTTCGAATGATTACTTCCTAACGCTTTGTTGGATTCTTCCAAAATTCGGCATACGCATTCCTTGCGACAAGACGCCAGTCGGTATCGCGTTTCAGCAACATCTGCCTGAAGGTGGCGCCACTGGGTCAAAATGGTTCTTGCTTCTATGTGTCCGTGCGTGTCCGTGCATATCCGTGCATGTCTGTTCGAATGATTACTTCCTAACGCTTTGTTGGATTCTTCCGAAATTCGGCATACGCATTCCTTGCGACAAGACGCCATTCGGTATCGCATTTCAGCAACATCTGCCTGAAGGTGGCGCCACTGGGTCAAAATGGTTCTTGCTTCTATGTGTCCGTGCATGTCTGTTCGAATGATTACTTCCTAACGCTTTGTTGGATTCTTCCGATATTCGGCATACGCATTCCTTGCGACAAGACGCCAGTCGGTATCGCATTTCAGCAACATCTGCCTGAAGGTGGCGCCACTGGGTCAATATGAATCTTGCTTCTTTGTGTCCTTGGATGTCAGTTACAAGCGATAACTTCCAAACGCTTTCTTGGATTCTTTCGAAATTTGGCACACGCATTCTTTATGAGAAGACGCGGTTGCGTACTGGATTTCAGTAACATTTGCCTGAAGGTGGCGCCACTGAGTTTCGCTTCTTCATGCCCGTTTCAGTTAAAATGGGTCTTGCTGTCTTTGTGTCTGTGTCTGTTCAAATCCTTCACAGGCGATAACTTCCAAAAGATGTGTCGGATTCCTTCGAAATTTAGCATATACACTCCTTGTGACCAGACATCTGTTGGTATTACGTTTCAGCAAGATCCACCTGAAGGTGGCGCCACTGGGTCTTGTTCCAATCTTCTGTTCATGTCCGTGGTTTCCATTCAAATTCTTCACAAGCGATAATTTCCAAATGCTTTGTCTAATAATTAGGCATCCCTAAATGCCTAAATGCGTTTGTCATTTGTTCTTCTTTCTTCCGCTTCTCGCTGAATTTCATGTCGCTTTAAATGAAGGACACCATTTTCTTAAATTTGCTGTCCAGTCCTTCTATTCCACATCATATGATTTATACTAAAGCTTTTGCAGGAACCATATTTTTTTTCAGAATTATAATATGAAATAACTGGCGGGGGAATCCCGCAGTACCGAACCTGTGTTAGTTTTGAATTTTGTGTCGCCTTAAATGAAGGACATTTCCTTCAACTTTGCTATGAAATCATTCTATTCCACATCATATGATTTACCCTAAAGCTTTTGCATGAACCTGGTTATATTTCAGAAGTATAATATGAAATAACTGGCGGGGAAATCCCTGCAGTACCGAACCCCTGTTTTTTAAAATTTTGTGTCATCTTAAATGAAGGACAACATTTTCTTCAATTTTGCTATCAAATAATATCTCACATCATATGATTTACCCTAAAGCTTCTGCAGGAACCATTTGTGTCCACAGTGTAACTTACTATATTAATTACAACTGAGTTCCTAAAGTTTGGGTGCACACTGTGCATATGATCAATTTCCTGAATTGAATTGAATTCCACCTTGTGGTTTTTCGGACTGTGATAGATGATGGCATGCAGTTGTCAGTGTGGTTGTTTCATGTACAGGGAGCTTTCTATGGCTTTCATGTCAGCACACCTACCACTACCCTCAAGAAGAGCATGTCCCCATCCCCAGGGCGCCGAGCCGCACCCTCTATCTCCCAAACTAGCCCTCGCCCGACCCTCATATATTGTGTTTGAGCATATATATCTCCAATATATCTTGGCAGAAGCTGAAATTTGTGTGTTGTCTGCAATATTGGGATAATTGCAACCCCAAAAGGTTTCAATTTATCAGGCACAGACTCATGTTTTTGTATTTGGTAAATGGATCCCTTGTCTACATGTATATATTTTTGCTTGGAATTCTTTTTCTTGCCAATCCGCTTCTGGGTGGCGCCACCTTGGGCCAAATTAAATTGCATCTCCAGACAATAACTTTTGAAAACCTTAAAGAGGTAGTAGCGTGATTTTAGTTGTTCGGGTAAACTGAACAGCATGATCACTTGCAACATTTGCCAAAAGATTTTCAAGTATTGAAATCTCGTATTTCATATAGGGATCAATATTGTCAGATTCTTCAATTCGGTCTAGTGAACAACATGAAAATGGGAAATGACTGAGATGACGTCGGATAACGTGATCAGGTATCCATGACGTCACATTAGAAGCCGTCACAGTGCGATAAAAGTTCTAAGATTGAGTATGACGTTGCAAAGCATCACGCTCGGAATGCCAGTGCGCGTTTTCTGACGTCATCTCAGGCACTGGAGCCAAGTGCAGGTGCTGTTACGTTTTTCAGAGAATGTCAGAAGTGTGATTTCAATGCCCGTGATATTAAAAATGAGGTCACAGAAACACGTTCACCATAGTTGCTTTCAACTACTGAATAACTTTTATCGAAATATGTTATTTGCTGAATATTTTTTAAATGACGCTTTTACCTCTTTAAGGATTCTTTCCAAATTTGGTGTGGTGGTACCTTGTCTCAAGATCTGGCTTGAGAATGTTTTTCATGTTGATAGCGGGACTACCGGAAAGCTAAGTTAAGTGTTTCCAGACAATAACTTTTAAAAACCTGAACCGATTCATTCCAAATTTGGTGTGTAGGTACCTCGCCTCAATTTCTCGTTTGGCATTGTTTTTCATGCCGATCCACTTATAGGTGGTGCCAGACAATAACTTTTTAATACTTAATAATGAACTTGGTATACATGTACCTTACCTGAAGGTTTCACTTGGTATTGTTTTTCTTGTCGATCTGCTCATAGGTGGCGCCACCTGTAGGCCAAGTTAACATTTTCTATTTCCAATGTCAAGGGATCTTGCTTCAAGATCTCGGTTGGGATTATTTTTTATGCCTATCTGCCTACACATGGCGCTACCTGAGGGCCAAGGTAAAATTGCATTTCCGGACAGTAACTGTTGGACCTGAATGGATTCTTTTAAATTTGGTATGTGGATACCCTCAAGTTATCTTATGGGGCCATGTTAATGATGTTCTTCCTAAATTTTACGTTTTTACTTTCTTCACAAATGATGAATGTTTCCTTTACTAAAGATGCAAAAGGCATGCCTCCAATCGTATTCGATCGACTGTATCTAGTTGCATATGCATTCCTTGTGACAAGATGTTGATTGGTATTGCGTTTCAGAAAGATCTGCCTGTAGGTGGCGCCACTAGGGTTCTTTCCGTTCTTTTGTGCTGCAAGCAATAACTTTGAAACTCTTTGAAATGTTGCTCGAAATTTGGTTTCCGGGCAATAACTTGAGAACTGCTCATCAAATTCTTCCCAAATTAGGCATGCATATACATTGTACCTTGCCATGAGATGTTGCTTGGGAGTGCGTTATCCGCTTCTGCTCAGAAAGTGACGCCACCTGATGACAAAATCTGAAATTTGTTTTTGGCCAATAACTTGAGAACTGCATGCTCATCGGATTCTTCTCAAATTTAGCATGCATTTACCATGCCAGGAGATGTTGCATGGGATTGCCTTCACTCACTTGCACTTACAGGTGGCGCCACCTGGTGGCAAAATCCCAAATTTGTCTCCGGGTAATACCATGACCTAAGATGTCGCTTGAGATTGCATTTCGCCCACTTGCGCCTATAGGTGGCGCCATCAGGTGTTAAAATCAAAATTTGTTTTCAGCTATTAACTTGAGAACTGCTCATCGGAATCTCCTCAAATTTAGCATGCATGTATCATGCCAGGAGATGTTGCGTGGGATTGCGTTTTGCTCACTTTTACTTACAGGTGGTGCCACTTGGTGGCGAAATACCAGATTTGTTTCCGGGTAATAACTTGAGAACCGCTCGTCAGATTCTTCTTAAATCTGGTATGAATATATCATGACATATGATGTCGCTTAGGATTGCGTTTCGCCCACTTGTGCTTACAGGTAGCACCACCTCGTGTCAAATCTAAATTTGATTTCGCTCATCAGGTTTTTCTCCAATTTGGTATGCAGGTACCATGCTACGATATGTCCCTTGAGATTGTATTTCACCTGCTTTTGCATACTGGTGGCGACACCTGGTGGAAAAAACTGAAATTTGTTTCTGGCAATAATTTGACAACTGCTCATCGTATTGTTCTCAAATTTGGTATTCATGTGCCATAAGATGTCACTTAGGATTGTGTTTCGCACACTTGTGCATACAAATCTAAATTTGGTTTCCGGGCAATAACCCCTTTTCAGATTCTTCCCAAAGTTTGTATGCTGATACACCATGTCATGAGATGATCCTTGGGATTGCATTTCGCCCACTTGCACCTACAGGTGGCGACACCTGGTGGCAAATTTAAAACTTGGTTTCCAGACAATAGGTTGAGGATGCATTCAGCTTCTTGTCAAATTTGGTTTTCAGATAATATGCCTTGAGATGTCACTTGGGGTCGCTTTTCGGTTACATAATTTCCATGCTTCATTGCATGGAAGCTAATTTACAGAAGCAAAAAATGTTCAGTCAACCGTTCTAAGTTGATTTTAAAACTTGGGAAGGCAGAATTAAGACCCTCCGCATCCAACGCCTATGAAGTATAGCAGTTGCCTCCCTCATGTATATCCCCTCGATACCAACAATGCTAAAAAATATTGCTGCCATTTTGGCGGGGGACTTGGCATCCTCTGACTGCTTGTTTATCAAGATTGTGAAGTAAACGTCCTGTTCAAACTTCATTTACACATTCGAGGATGTTGTGCTGGGTGAGCCGATTAGTAAAACGCTTCTTTGGCCATGGACCACAATTGTAATACACAGTCTTCGCCCTGAGCGTGAGTGATCCTTATACCCTGCTGTGTCCCCTGGTGCTCGAAGTTCGGCTGATTGAGCCTTACCTACTGCACCACAAATGGCTTGAGTTTTAAAAAGCCCTGTTTTTAGCTCATCTGGGCCGAAGGCCCGATGGGCTTATGTCATGGCCTGATTGTCCGTCGTCCGTCGTCCGTCGTGCGTAAACATCTTCTTCTCTGAAACCGCTTGGCCGATTAAGCTGAAACTTGGCATGCAAGGTCAGACCTGGTTATATCTTTTGCAGGTGTTGATAACATGGCCATATGCCAGTTTTCCCAATGAACCAAGCACAACAAATTTCGCCTTTCCTGTGTGACACTGATTAGCCATGCCGTGCAAAGGAAATACGGACTCAGCGTTGATTGCCGAACTGATTATCGTAAATTCTTAACTGGAATGCTAATTCGCATTGCTTTCGTTTAGTCTGCATTTCAAATATGATACTATAGCAGTATTCGCGGTTGAACGTTTTCAGTGAATGGCTTATACAAACGACACGGACATGTTTTGTGGAATAGAAACAGGGTGGCGCCATTTGCACCAAGAGGATTGCTACTCCTGACTCCTGTGAGTCAGTTTCCACGACTTTCCAGGCGGCCATCTTGGATTTCGAGATGAAACATTGTTATCTCGATTTCTCAGGAAGTACTGCATGGATCTTTCTCAAATTTGGTACAGAGGTTCCCCTTGGGGTCTAGTTGTGCAAGATACAATTTGTGGTCTGATTGAAAAATCCAATATGGCCACCAGGCGGCCATCTTGAATTTGCCAGTGAAATCTTGTCATCATTATTTTTCGTTAACTACTGCATGGATCTTTCTCAAATTTGGTACACAGGTTCCTCTTGGGGGTCTAGTTGTGCAAGATACCTTTTCTGCTCTGATTCGAACATCCAATATGGCCACCAGGCGGCCATCTTGGATTTCCCTATGAAACTTCGTTATCATGATTTATCAGGAAGAACCGCATGGATCTTTCTCAAATTTGATACACAGGTTCCCCTTGGGGTCTAGTTGCGCAAGATACAATTTGCGGTCTGATTGAAAAATCCAATATGACCACCAGGCGGCCATCTTGGATTTCCAGATGAAACATTATCGCGATTTCTCAGGAACTACTGCATGGATCGTTCTCAAATTTGGTACAGAGGTTCCCCTTGGGGTCTAGTTGCGCAAGATACAATTTGTAGTCTGATTGAAAAATCCAATATGGCCACCAGGCGGCCATCTTGGATTTCCAGATGAAACATTGTTATCGTGATTTCTCAGGAACTACTGCATGGATCTTTCTCAAATTTGGTACAGAGGTTGCCCTTGGGGTCTAGCTGTGCAGGATACCATATATGGTCTGATTGAAAATCCAATATGTCCCATCTTGGATTTCCCCATGAAATTTTGTTATCGTAAATTCTTAGGATATTACTGCATGGATGTTGATACACAGGTTCCCCTTGTGGTCCAGTTGTGCAAGATACCTTTTTTTGGTTCATTTCGAAAATCCAATATTGCCGCATCTTGAATTTCCCATGAAACTTTATCATAAAATCTCAGGAAATAACTGCATGGATCATTTTATAGTGTTCAGGGGGGGACAACACAAGTTAGAAACTCATCTATTGCAGTTCTTTAGTAAAAATTTCTCACAGCTACTTTCTCCAGTTACAGACAGATGACCTACAGTGCCGTGGCACTATCTTTTACATCTTCGCAGACAGATGGGGGTATGTCTTGGTTAGGCCATACCTCACCAGAGATTACTTTCATTGGAAAAATGTCCTGTTACATCTCATTGCCATCGTAACAACCCAGTCGCACATATTTCGTACTCGACATGTCTCCCCCTGGTGCATATACCCACAAAATATTGGAATCGTAGGTTAAAAACTGTCCAATGTACTGTCCGGACACGAAGTGGACAGACGGACGAACGACTGCAATCACATAATAAAAATTGGTTCTGGTTATTGCTTATACAGCTTTACTGACAATCACACATTATATTTTGGTATAATTGCCTTTATTCCATAACCTCCAATTACAATCATGAATTTGCAGCTTGACCTCCTGTGAAATTGACTATGTTGCCAATTTGTTCAGGGGAGCTCAGTTAGAAACTCATCTATTGCAGTTCTTCAGTAAAAATTTCTCGCAGCCACTTTCTCCAGTTATAGCCAGATGAGCGCTACAGTGCCGTGGCACTATCTTTTACTACAATGCACTAATTTTCATAATTTCTTATTTCCCCAACTTGCAGGTTTGACTGTGTACTCTGGTATAAGACAAAAAAACAAAAATTTAGATTTTGAAGCTTCGACCCGATACAGTAACCTAAATACGGAACAAAACATGTTGTCTATTCTTTATGCAAATTAGATAGACGATAATTTGTTTTTTTCAACACCTTCCGATGCGGATATATATGTCCATGGTAACCTGCGGCGGATTTCTCTTCATTCGATATATTCTTGAATTCATTGGACAAAAGACCTTTTTTACCTCCATTTTCGATCATTCCAGTACAGTATCAGCCTTGCTAGAGTCAGAGTTATGTCCCTTCCTATATAATCCTTGGGACACATTTCAGCAAATCTATTAAACAAAGGAGAATCATGAGTGTTGTGTCCAACCAGACTAGTTTCATGCGATTACAACAGGTAGTCATGTGACCCTGCAGATTCGTTGATGCGAGGTTACAATGAGATATGTCGATCAATGATTCCATTTCTTTCGATGTAACATTAAACATTAATTCTCTCTCTCTCTCCTTCTTTCGACATGTGGTTCAGTGAAATTGGGCTGAATGCCATCTGCTACCCATCTGGTCAGGGTTTCGCCTCTAGCTCGAAATGTAGTCCTTGACATAGTGAATATGGTATAAACGTTTTTGTTGGGAGCACCCTCATATCTTCCAGCCAACATGCCCAATATGAAACAACTTGTAATAGGCTTGTGAGAATTTGGAACATACCTCATCTACAAACAATTAGGTTCAAGGTGACCAATGAAGATACCATGCTGTATGATAGAAAATATCAAACAGGGTATTGACGAATCGCTTTCCTGTTGCAGGAGGGGAGAAGCAGAGAGTGGCCATAGCCCGGACCATTCTGAAGGACCCACCTATTGTAGTGTATGATGAGGCCACGTCTTCATTAGACACCATTACAGAACAGGTACTTCAACCATGACATCACACAATCCAGTTTGACTACACACCTATGTTCTCTGTCAGTGAAATATTGTGTACACACCGGGACATAGCAATGTGGTACCATAGCCATGACTACCTATTCATTGTAACGGTACCATAGGGGGGGCATTCAAGTATAACTATGCAGAAATTTTTTATATTTCGACCACCAACAGTGAAATTTGTGTTAGCCACAGATTGTGTCAACCTGCTACGTGATCGCTTTTGGTCATGTGTCATGAACACCCGGCGAATACCTGGGCTTCAAGGCAGCCTGGAGTACTGCAAGTGAGAGATCTAGAATTTGACTGCGTGATCATCGAATGAGATTAAATATGTGTGAATTTCTACAGTAATGTTGTTAGATTACGTTGGAAAAAGTGGAATGGGTCAGGAATAGCCATGTTGTATTTTAGTATAATTTGCAAACTGAACATTATACGGACCTTAACCAGCATTAATGTCCTACAAATATGTCACAGTATTACTGTTATTCACTAATCTTTTTCTTAAAAAATGGGGGAAATTGCGACATGCTGTTGTTTTCCCTGGCGTATTTTATGAGGGGGTGGGGGGAATGGTAAAACCCTGTAGAGCATAAGGGGTGAGGTGGCTGCCACTGCCTATGGTTCAAGGTGTCAATATGTAAACTAATATCGGTCATCGAAGAATATGTTAACTTAGAAGAATAGTTATATGACTACAAATCATCCCGGCTACTGTGTTGCTTGTCTGAATATTTATCAAATCCATTTTCAATCGGTGGGACCTACTTGAAATGGTAATTATCAACTCCCTTCTCTGTTTTTGCTGTCCAATTGATATCATATCCATACCATCTCTACTGTACAGAATATCCTCCAAGCGTTGCGTCGGGTGACCCAGGGTAGGACGACCATAGTGATTGCACATAGACTGTCCACGGTTATGGATGCTGACCAGATCTTAGTGTTGGAGAAAGGCAGTGTGGCGGAGAAGGGAACTCACTACAGTTTGTTAGCCGACCCTTGTAGTCTGTATTCAGATTTGTGGCATAAACAGAGCGCCGCGCCACCTGATATGGCGCAGCAAGAAAAGGAAGAGACTGAAGAGGAAACTTGGTGATTGCTGATGACCTCTGACCTTATTATTGACCTCTGACCTCGCTGTTGACCTCCAGTCGTGACCATGTTGTTGGGTACTTATCTCAAGCTAATTACTTCTGAGGCTATGGAATTGCGTAATCAGATTTGAAAAGACTGTGTATCTGTGATTGGTAGATTTGTGCCGAGTGCTAGATTAATTACATGTAGATCACCCATTCTCTCAGGGATGTCAGGGTTGTGGCTGTATGTAATTTGTGGCTGTATGACCGTGTACATGAAGATATTCTGTCTGGAAATTCGGGACCCCAGCTTCATCCCGTGGTTTCCAACTCTATCCGAGGACTTGTTTTCTTTCATTGCTGACTGATTCCTTATCGTATCAATTCTTTCACTTCCATCTCTGGTAATAGTGATGGAATAGTCACAACAACAACATATACAAGGTCCTCAGAAAGTAAAACTCACTTAGGCCTAACAATTTTAGTGATCTGGTTCTCAAGCAATCCTGTGTCATTCATATACGTAATACACCTTTTTATAAGGCTTTCGCCATAAAAAAATAATGTTTATCCACACCAGACAGCTTCCAACATATTAATAAACAGCACTTGATAAACAATACTTTCACTGTGTTGTTGTGATTAAATAATCTCCCCTCATAAGGGGAGATAATTCACTTGGGCCAATAAAACAGAAGTACTGTTCACCTCGCGATATTGATCAGTGGCATGAGGCAATGGCATGAACAGCTAATTTTCAGAGTAGATATTAAACACCAACAAGTAGTACACTATAACCATGGGCAAGACATGAAATTTTGCAGACTGGTGCCATCAATGTGTAGAATTGTCATGCTGTCCAGAAGCATATATCAAGTGTTGGACCCATTTGAAAACTACATCAGTTTATTAAAATTTATAAAAAATATTAGCTGTCATTCACTTATTTTGAAGAAAAAAAAGTTGCCTGAGAACCAAGTTATTAGCTTTGTTAGGCCTTTCTCAATTCTCTATTGTTGTTGACTGCTGAAGTGAACACAAAATCAGAATATGATACATATATGTACAAACTGTAAAATAGCTTTATCTATTTAATAATTATCTTCATCTGTTGTGTAAAAATTGATATTTGAAGAAATGACTGCTGAAATATATGCAATGTATATAGATATTTGGAATGTTATTAACTTTAACATGTATGATTATAGCGAGTTCTTACAGAAGTAGATGTAAGACTGAACTTTCCGTGCCAGAAACCAGATTGTCTTGGTACTGCCAGAAACCAGGTCGTCTTTGCATCATAATTTCTGTCCTGGATCTTTCTAAAGGAAGGAGAATCCACTTGCACAAAATTCAAGTTAATCCTTGAACAATGGAGCTGTGCCAATAGCACCGACAGATGCATTGAGACAGCGGTTCACAGTGGTTCATTCATCCAGTATCGTTCCTATCTGTTTAACCTAGAAAATATTTTTATATTTTTGATCTAAGTTGCCGAAATTTTCATAAACTTCAGCAAAATATCATTACTTTTTTAATATGCCCCTGTCATATTTACACCAGTTGTCAATAGTTAAAAATCCACTCCATGTTCAAGAAATAGGAAAGGGATTGGATGAATGAACCACTGTGAACCAGTCTCGATGCATCTGCTTGTACTATCATGTAGATCTATTGTTAAAGGACTGACTTGAATTTTGTGCAAGTTTGATTGATTGATTGATTGTTTCTTCACCATTCAAATAAATAATATGTACATGGAATAGAACAGAGATAGAATGACGGGAATAAAACCCCAGGGGGCTTGTTGTATCCCAAGAATATTTATAATAACAGTAGTACTGATTTGGCATGAAGTGCTGACTTATGAGCATATAATCATAAACAATTGTGTACAGTGGTCGATTACTAGTCGGAGAATAGTTATATAAGTCAGATATATCTGTTTTACATAAAAGAGGTGGTCTTAGAATATATACTGCGATCACCATATTTGAGTCTAGGAACATTCAAATACCATTTAAACATAATTGTGAATATACCATCAGATAGTCTGTGGTTTTGATTGATAATAGCCAGATTCAGGATGGACTAAGTATGTGTTTCAGGTGGGACTTAAACAATGAGAATGATAGACAAGACTTCAGTAAAGTGTGGGATTCATCAGATGCATTATAAGATAGACATAGACTCAGACTAGATTTATTTATATATTTGTGTGTATATACATATATTCTAAAAAGCAATCGGCTATGCTCAGGAGTATTTTTATAATCTTTCCCCAGAGAACGAAACCAGAAAAATGTCTATTCCATATTGTACACAATAGATGATTGACACTACAGTTGACTATTGACCTGATTGATAAGCTGGTTAGATTGAGTATCCTCGGAAATTGCAGGATTGGTGGTAGTCAAGTAACATGACTCTGATTTTATTATCAGAGTCATGCCGTACGATCCAAGACGCTTCACTGACGAAAATAAACCGTCAGAAAGAAGACCAGTAATTCACATCCACGCATCACTAAATCCCACTGTCATAATGTATGGTCCATCCGGGTTCGTGATGCACCAATAATAGCAGCCAGAAACACTTACTTGCATTCCAAAAACAGCCGAGTAAATCCCAGTCGTGAAATGTAAACATCTCCACCATATTGATACAAGGGCTTTTCCAAATATTATATCCACCCCGCCTCACGAGTTTCCCCACAAACAATTTCAGTTGAAATTATGTTCTATTCATTTTTGGTAATGTGGAATTCCAGATATGTGTTGATGGAAATATAAAGATATATGTATTTTTATTTAAAAATACAAAATTTCAGGGGTAATTACGGACCATTCAATAGGAGGGTGGGTATAATATTTGGAAAAGCCCTTGTACCAATATGGTGGATATGTTTACATTTGTCGACTGGGATTTACTCAGCTGTTTTCGGAATGCAAGTAAGTGTTTCTGACTGCTATTTTTGGTGTAACGCGAACCCGGATGGACCATACATTATGACAGTGGGACTTGGGGATGTGTGAAGGTGAATTACTGGTCTTCTTTCTGAGCTTGACCCAAGGGTATAGTGTGGTAAGTTTCAGCCCCCTAGCTAAAGGAGTAAGAAAAAGCCCAGGCCAGATAGGGTTAAGGGTTTGAAGAAACTGTCTAGAAAAACAGATGACATGGAGTAGCCCTACTGGCATGACTGGTATCCAATACAAGACTTATAGACCAGAAGGATATTCTTTTATGGAAACTCCACCTCGAGATAACTTTGATTCAGCTATATATATACATCAGCAGATTTGATATATTTTCATTTCATTTTTATCATCCCACTGTGAAAACATTGTCATTTCCATTGTTGCCATTTTGAACCAGTCCCCATTTGTGGAAGAAGTTCCATGATATGTTGGATTGAGTGATGGGTAGTTAAAACCAGGGTATTGATTGGCTACTTTCTCCTACATGTATCAATGATTCTGAAATAGTCTTGTCATTGGCTAGATATTCACTCGAAGATCCAATGAAAATACTGGATTTGATTCTGAAAATTTAAACTGTCCAATCAGATGTTCCAAAACTGGAAGGTATCCCTTGATGATCTTCTGTGAAAATAATCCGAGTTGGAAATACATTTTTCTCCTGAGTTAGGATATATGCAAACATGGAATCCAGAAATCAGTCAATATAAGGAGGTACATTTATCATTATCATGCTTTGAGAGTACTGAGCCCTCTTGCACACACTTCTATGCACCATCTAGATGTCTCTATACAGCTAAAAGTTTGCCTCCTAGCTATGGTAATTTATATATTTCTTGAAAGCACAGTTCGTAAGGATTCCAAATAAATAACTTTGTTGACTGTAAACCTGTAGGTTGTGAAGATATTCGGAATTAAACAAAAATAATAAATATTTTTAACATGCTATTTTCAAAAAAGAATTTAACTTACCGTAACTTACTTCATCATTTCCTGTAGAAGACAACTCCAACAGGAAATCCAAGTCTCAGTTTTATAAATGTTGGTCTAGTTCTCATTTCTATTGACATTTAATGTAATAAAGCTGTATAAAGACAAATTCTAAAGGGTGTGTAAAAGTGTCTGCAGGAGGGCTCAGTATTCTTAAGTTCTCATCACATGTCAAAAGATTCAATAAATTTGGGCTGTACAATTCTGAATTTTAGTGGACATTGTTCACCAGTGCTGATAACAATCTACTTGTACTTCTTCATGCATGATGGAATATAATGTAAATAGGACTTTATCAGTTGTTTTTGTGTTTTATTCTATTCTGATACCATCATTCTTAAAAAAAAAAACATCCAATCATATTTTTAATCATGTGTACTAAGACTTTAATAATGCTGTTAATGGGGAAACACAAAATTAAACCATTGAGAAATTGAGTCTTAGTTGTCCGCGTACGGTATGTCTGTACATCTGTATATCTCTGTTTCTTTGTAACAATATACATATCTAAAGAATGATTATGCCCAACTTCACCAAACTTATGTCATATATACATCGAAAATCAGTTTGACCTGCGTTTCCAGGTCACTAGGTTATACTGTGCAAATTTGTCACCAATTTGTCAAACTTACCATATGTGAGGAATACGGAGCCGTGGAGGGGACATAGTTAATATTTTTTTAATTTCCCCCGAGATAATATCCCCCGAGATAATAACTAGGGGAAAATTCACCATTGGTCAATTATCTCGGGGGGAAAATAATTTGCCCCGAGATAATTATCTAGGGGTAAATTCGCCATTGGTCAATTATCTCGGGGGATAATATCCCCCGAGATAATTATCTAGGGGGAAATTCGCGATTGGTCAGTTATCTCGGGTGAAATTATCTCGGGGTAAATTATTTTCCCCCCGAGATGATTGACCAATGGCGAATTTCCCCCTAGATAATTATCTCGGGGGATATTATCTCGGGGAAAATTAATTTCCCCCGAGATAATTGACCAATCGCGAATTTCCCCCCAGATAATTTTGACCAATGGCGAATTTTCCCCTAGTTATTATCTCGGGGGATATTATCTCGGGGGAAATTAAAAAAATATTGACTATGTCCCCTCCACGGCTCCGTAGAGGAATGAATATACTGCAGAGCACCAATTTATATCACACATACCTGTGGTCATAGAAGTATTGAAGATCTGGGTCAAGGTTGGTAAGTTTGTCTTCTATTACGTACTACAATATCTCCAGGCCTCAGCTTACTGAACTCAGACCACACACATCTGGTCATGGGCTGAACAAGCTTATTAGAAAACAATGACCGTGCCCAATTTTCACAAGGTACTCCTGGAGCAATCCAAATTTCCCACCTAATTCTTAGATGAAAGAATCACTCGAGTCAACCGATGGCTGCATTGATATGATTCCAGGCTTCAGTTCATATTTTCCTCCTTCCTATGCATGCGATATTGATTTGAATGAGTGATACTACGGTTATTGCATCAGCTTGGACTTTCAGCCCTTGTGTATTTAAATATTGTAGGAGTGTTTACCATTCAGCAGTTTTGTACAGAACAAAGCAGCCCAGACAGAAACCACTCCATGTCTGGGTTTCAAAACAATGATCAAAGAAAATAGGTAGTAAGGATATGAACTTTGTTTTTAAACTATAAGCGGAACTGTTATTGTCTCGGCTGTCTTCGACTAAACAAAACCACAGATGGGAAGAAATAAACACAGCTACATCGTGTCAAACAGACAAGGGCCTTCAGCCGAAAGTCAATGCTCATACAACAAGCTGAGTAGCTAGCAGGTCCTCCGCAAATAACCTGTTTGAGAGCGTACAGCATATACGCTTTCAATATCTCCTTGAATATAACTTGGAAAGTGGATATGTGTATGTGGAAAGAGACGTTTATCTGGAATTGTTGAGACAAGTTGAGGTGGTTTGGGAAGCAGTAATGGATAGTGTAATACTGGAATGTAAGTCTGTAGTTGTTTATGGATTTTTGGATGGTGAGGTTTATCAATCAATGGGTGGAATAGATCAAGAAATCGCGTTCACAACACAGATGGGTACAATATGGTCGAGTGAAATCCAAGATGGTCAATGGCAGCCATCTTGGATGACATACTACCTCAATGAAAATACCAATGGCCGTCGAACTGATGTGAAGCACCTTCTCAAGTTTGAAGTCAATCGGACGAATTGTGCTCCCTTTACCGCGTTCACAAGATGCGGGAAGGATGGAATCCAAGATGGTCAATGGCAGCCATCTTGGATTACGTACCTCCGTAAAAATCAATACCAATGGCCATCTAACTGATGTGAAGCACCTTCTTAAATTTGAAGTCGATTGGTTGAGTTGTTCTCAAGATATCATGTTCACAAGATGCGTGATGGACGGAATCCAGGATGGTCAATGGTAACCACAAACAAACAGATGGTTATGAACTTTATAGTATGGTGAAAAGCATCCGAACAAGACATACGGCATCCGACTGCTAAATAATTTACACGTTCGGCAGTATTAACAAAGTTGTACCTCGCTGGTTCCCTAATTGAGTTTAGACTTTCATCTTTCGACAGGAAGTAGTTTATTTCAAGCGCTGCAAGGTGACAAACTTCTTGTCAAACTTTTACCATCAAAATTTCAAGCTGTGCGCGCCTCTACACATGAGGTGCTCATTTCGCTGTTTTCTCTCCCTGCTGAAAGCAGTGCTCAGGCCCCGCAAATAGTGCCCCGGCGAGGCATATTATTGAGCAGTGAATCGAAATAAAATTTGCAGCTGAATAGAATAAATACAATACTTGCCAGTAGTGGTACCAACGGCTTTCTATTAATCGTTGCAACGAAGGCGGAAAAAAATCGGGAAAATTCTGGTCTTTGGCAGAGATTATGTGTAGGGGTTAACGGATCGGGAATTTTTTTTAATTTAGGAGCCTGAGGCCATACAAGTATTCTCCTATGTTTTGTGACCCTTGAATTAAAGATGAACAAAAAATGGTGGTTCCCCATGTATATGCTATAAGAAGTAAATCTTTTTTTATGAAAGTTTTATTACGAATAAATATATATAAATGTCAAAGTATAAAAAAATGCCAGAATGGAGACAGTAAATAAACGGGGAATACATTCCTACTTTACTGGATACAAAGTTTCATATTTTATGTTGAGGCAAATTTTCCGCAATTATTACAAAAGGAGAGCAATTTTAACTTGAGGGTATACAAGCAGCTATTCTTACAAATACATATAGAAAACCATAAAAAAGGACAGATCCAATGTATACAATATACATAATATAATTTATAATGGGTAAAAATATCTAAAATGTCTAGATATATCCTAGTACTACATTCATGTTAATAATTATGCAGTTTTATATAATCCCTGTTATAAGTATTGTTACATACGCAGACTAATGGCACTACTGAAAGTACCTCTTCCATGAAAACAGAAATCTCTTTATTACACTTCACTGAAGTATTAAAGGTATAACAGAAGGCACATTCTGGGCAACAGCAAACCACAGCAGTTAAAATAATATCAGGTGGTATTTTTTGTATGTCCTGTCAGAACAAATTACTCTCGCTCACGGGCAGTTTTGTTATACACCAAACGTTTTCCATTACCATAATCTTATTCAACATATCGCTACTCCTCGCCAGACTAAAACATAGTGCACTTACAAATATTTGGCACTTTATGATGCTGTAACTGATATTCAAGATCCACTTATGGTTGCAGTATTGTTACTACCGTAATCTCCCCAATAATTCAATCACAGAAAGTGAAAATTTCCCACCATAAAATCTGGGGGAGATTAAATTTATTAGAACAGGAATTTGACGAAACGGTTCAAAATCGTAAAGCTATTATTCATGCATTATTTCACTGACTTTGGAGGGTAATCCACTTTATTAAAATGACAGATTGAATTTGTCCCCAAAATTCGGGGTGATCGAATTTTGCTAGTCCAGGATTTAATTATTTGAGAGATTACAGTAATTGAAATGTACAAAAAAAACATTGCTTTTACTGGCCCTTTGTCGGACCCGTAGCCAAGAGATTTTTTTGGGGAACCCCCCCCCCCTTTCGGAAATATTATATATTTTTCTCATATAAATGCCCTTTCAAACTGAAGCGAACCCCCCTATTTGCCCCTTTTCCCATACAGCGAACCCTCTGATGTGCCATTTTGAAGTGAAGCCGAACCCCCCTCAGTAAATCCTGGCTACGGCCCTGTTTGTCTGTTCAACTTGTTTGGAGAGACAGATAAAAATTTGTACATATCATACAAAATGTATTCAATATTGACACTTCAATATCATCAGTTACCGTAGTAACCGTATCTATGTAAATTTATCTTAGCCAACAAAATACAAATTTATAGCTTCACATTTTTGCTAGGAAACAATATGATAAATAACAACACTAGTATAATCTAATGACACAACACTGAAATATAGTTGAAAGCGACGTTAAATCATATTCACTCACTCTAATGACACACAACCATCTCTCCCATATTGTGGCTGGGATAGTAATTTAATATGTATTACTCAAACAATGTATTTTCCTCCACAACTTTATGTGTATCCTTAAAAATGTTTAGCAAAGCATATATCACAATAACCTTATATTTAGCATTAACATATAAAATACAAATACTATTCACAATACGTTGGACATGAACATACTAATTTCAGCAAACAAGCTTTGAGTCTGTCCATATCTGGGGATCTATACATGTATAATAATTGTCACCCATGTAAATATTCACTGGCGGGAAAATAGGATGAACATATGAAGCTAGTTTCATTTTTTCTCGCTCCAGTATTATCTCTACACCTACACACAGTTCATGATTCTGCTATGTTGAATTACTATATGCTGATTACTAACTAATTTTCAGGGAATATTAACTTCCTGATGACTTGTACATGCCGAGTATGTAATGATCCAGTTATTTTTGCAGTTTGCCAGCATATCTTCATGTGCTTTATTTCATATGACACATTGTCTACGGTAGGTCCATTCAGATATTTTAGTTGACACCATATAGGCCTAGTCACAATGCATTTTACCATATATAATGGACAAAACATTGGTAAACATATGGCTTTGACCTTGTGACCTGGGATTTGACCTTTTGACAAACATTATTCTAATGTCACATGGGTAAGATTAGGTATACCCTAACCTTTTGACCTCCCGAGATGTGGCATTTCACCCATGCCCTGCTGAGTTTGGCAATGGTTGGAAAACACAAGAAAATATTAATTTCCCCTGAAGTAGATTCCTTTCAGATGAGAAAATTCTCCATGAAGGAAGGAAAATGTGAAGTAAACATTAATGGGTAGGCTACTAATAAAGTTTTTTCTCAAGCTAAACAAAAAAGTTCATGAAAAGGACCACTCTCCCAGTTAAATTGGTAAATGCAAGGTTTTTATTTCACAACTAAATGTAAAAGTTTGATACCAAACAGGGGAGACAACTACAGGACAAGGAAGACAACTCTGCTCGAGTTGTACCTGAGAATAGTCCAGTCAAACTAAATTCAGTTGGGGTGTTGTAACCTTGACATTTGACCAATTGACCTCAAAATAAATCGGGTTCTTCTTCTGCACAAGGGCATGGTACACCCAAAGCTTGCTATGAATCGATAACCTGGAACTGGAGATAATGCATGGACAGACAGATAGACAGACAAATTGTGATCGCATTATATCGCCTTGTCCATCGACAGGCGGATAAAAAGAGAAATGTACAGTCACAGATTAGAGATCTGTTACATCTTCCGGATGAATCTGATGTGACTACCTAATGCCACACAGCCAGTATTTAAATTTTTGCTAGCACCTCCTCAAGCGTTTGAATCAATGTTTAACGCAATGAAGATAAATAATCCGAAAGACATTGTAACAAGAGGAAATAAGACCATGAGATTCTTTTTTTTGAACTGATGATAAAAAGATATTTTCCAGATTTATCCATGCAGCAACCACGTTAAGAACAGAGTACCCAGCAGACTACTAATATAATAAACTAAACTCCCAGAATGCATCACTGTTGTTCCACCGATCACATAATCCTGATATGGAGACATCCCGTAGTATCGATTCTGAAATACACTCCTGTTGAAAGAGAGAGAAATAGTTTATACATTTCATTTCATTTCAATTCTGCACCTCTTAGCCCATGTAAGATATATGACCTTCACGATTTTTACATATTTTGAAAATTTTATATCTTTTATAGTTTTTAAATAAATAAAGACATTTTCATTCTTTTACTGAATTGGATAAAAAAAAAACAATTCCACCAATTTTCAGTGGGAGAAAAGAAAAGTTGAGTTTTGTGTTAAAAGTGAAATGCAAAGGTTTTGAGATTTTCACTCATAAATTCTTTAGAAATGATTGAGTCTATCTATTTTGTTTGGTCTCATTTGAAGTTTATTGTCAGCAAGAAGTTTTTACATGTAAAAAGCTGCTAATCTCTGACTTGGATAACATATCGCTTCGTCTTTCTTTTATGCCAATGACACCCGTAGTTGCCTGATGATTGAACAATACTGAGTATAATGTCGGACCAGGTGATCTCATTTCCATATCAGAATTCTGCCAGACTTGAGTTGCCATTTTTTTAGCACCTTTTAAAAAGCTTGAAACACTTGAAATAAATCAAACAAAGCAGACAAGCCGATATTTCCATAATGAGCATCAATTAACCTGCAAAAAGAAAAAACCTCCGAATGCGACGCATTTCACCATGGACAAGATTGAGGTACCAACCTAAAATCTTTGACCATATCCTTAAGACCAACAGAGAGATCCTCCCCGGGCTGGAAATGTCTCCAGTGTTCACTTGTTATTCTCTCCACTAAAGCATCTGTAAGAGCGAGTCTGGCTGTACCGCCCGTCATCGTGTATAGCTGGGGGAAGAAATTGGTAGAATCTAGATCAGGTATACTTGAGTCAGAAAGTGTGGAGAGAGCTCTATCACACGAGTCATTACAACCACTGAATATGTAGTCTAGTTCATGACTAGTGAGATTCCGATACAAAAAAACTTCATGTTTTGTCTCCATCAGACAGGCAATGTATATGATTGATGATCTATTAAACCAAGTGTATTTTAACCCTTTCACCGATTTACCCCTGGGTTTGGCTTTATATTGGCTGGGTGTACAAATTTTGACAGGGAAAGATCAGTGAAAGGGTCAATACACTATATCAGGCACTCAAAAAGGAAGAAAGATGAAATATTTAAAGGACAAGGATCACGAAGATAAACAACACTCAAGACTTATCATGAACTGAAATACTGATACAGTTATTGAATTATTAAGACGATTTACTTATGTAATATAAAATGAGTGAACTATACCCTGTTATCATCTCGGGAGAAGAGGATGATGACGGATTGTTCACATGTCCCGTATCTCCAGTGTGTACTCTCCAGGTCATAGGCAAACTTCAACGCAGCATTCGTCAGACTGTCCTCTGTCACTGGTTCACTGATGGAAAGTATACAAAATATAGGTTATTATAAACAGGTTGCAAGAAACCACAAAATATATAGGCCTATAGCCAAGGGGGGGGGGGGGTTCTGGGTTTCGGTGAACCCACCTTTTGTAAAAGAAAATCTATTTTTTCTCATACAAATGCCTCTTTCAGACAGAAGCCACCCACTATTTTCCCCCTTTTTGTCTTACAGCGAACCCTGTCAGGCCCGTAGCCAGGATTTTAGAAGGGGGGTTTTGTCCTCCACAAAAAGGGCACAAAATCGACTATCATAGCACTTTTTGGTGAGGGTCCAGGGGCCGCCTGAGGCCCCGGGAGCTTTGGCGTTGTAGATTGCCGGAGATGCATTCTGAGCGATTTCCCCACCGACACCCAGACCGTAAAACGCAATGGCTAAATTATCCATTATATTTCGACTTTTGTACACATTTTTATACTAGTTTCTTCTCACGCTTTGGTGCACCAAAAAGACAACTCCGGGCACTGCCTTCCCTGTTATGTTATCTGCGACAATTAGATACGGGGGCATTCATAAAGTATGTACGCCTCAAAATCAGTAACTCTGACCCCGCAAACCTGTATGCTGAAACATAGGACGAAATTTCTACTTTTTTACATGTCTCCCCGGCCGGGACAACTTCCTTCAAGCGTAGGTACTTTATTATGGGCTTTATCATGCTCCCGATGCACTTTCACTGGCGACGGCGGGCCTGATATAGTCATTGGTAGTGCTGTCCCATTTAAGTAGATGTGGTAACTTTAAAATGAATCCACCAACACCAACACATGCGGACAGCACAGAGAGGATAATACCGCTAAATTTGGTGATTCAAAAAGGGCACTGCCTGTGATGTGCTCTTTTAAAGCAAAGTGAACCACCCTTTCAAATATCATGGCTACCGCCCTGGCACAAGTCAGAAGATGAGCTGGTCTGAAGAACTATATCTTCCCTATACGGTTGCAGGTTATATAATAACTATAAGAATAGATAAACTATTAATGAAAATGTTAGTATTCTAAAGGATTTGACATATTATGAGAAGCTGAATTTTCATTTCTACTGTGGTCCGTGCAGAAATATTACACCCAGTGCACACAGTATCACAATATTCTGATGCTGGCGACTTGGATACCAAAACATTGTTATACGCATGAAAGCTTTTATTTTGATGCTGTTCCTTCACAACTCTCCAGTTCCCAGCGTTGTCACACCTTATTATCATGTCATTGTTTGTTAACATGACCTCGTACTTTTCAGCACTTCTAGTTGAAGTATCTGGCTATCAGATCCAAAAATCCTAGTATCTGTACAGGCGTTTTTGAAACTCGGGTCAAGTCTAATACTAAGATGTTGATTTCAGACCCTCTATCTGTAATATGTGAGAAAGCTGTTTCAATCTTTATGGGATGCTGTGAATAATAACAAACAAACGAGTTCCAAAAAAAACTGTAGGCTATACTCATCTGAACAGCCAGAAAGGTTTCAATCAAGCCATGATCAGGCGATGTAGAATCGACCATACACGATTAACTCACATTTACTAAAAAAAAGAGCCTGTCCCAAGGTGTATTCTATGCCATGACATGAAGATCTCACAGTGAAACATTCTTATCGTCTGAGTAGATTTTAAGATTGTAAGAGATTCTTTTTATCGAGCGACTACTTTGGAAGATCTTTTTGGTAGAGTAAGGGAGGTTATTTGAGAGAAGTCGGTTTGTTACAGAAGTTTTAATGTGCATGTGTATGTTTTAATGTGATGGAGTACCAAGTTATTAACTTGAATACTTGGAATTTTGTTTGATCATCGCTGTATAGCTGAAATATTGAGGAACGTGATATTAAACCTTAATTTTCTCTCTCCAGTTTGTTTCCAAATATTAAACATGTTGAATACTGATATTCAGTTTAAAGTGTCAGAACAAGAAAATTTGTCATATTTATTGACAACCTGCATCAACTTATCCAGAAACTCGAGCCAAAAAAATCCTGTGTGCGCTGGACTTTATTCAACAGTGTCACATAAAGGACTTACCCAGGAGTTGGTTTCATCCTCTGCATGAGAGCTATACCAATGTAGTAGCCCTTTCTATTTCTCTCACACTCAAAGGCACTGCATGGACATTTTGTGACCTCGATGACACCATCAATGAGGTGGTCCAGTACAACAGCTGAAACACAGATACACACCGTGACCACAAGATCATATCTCACATGGTATAATCATATTAAAGTTCAATAATCCCCACAGTTTCATGAACAAAGTCAATCAGTTCTAATAAAATGGATCAACCTAAAATCATAGAAATAACCAAGATATAATGGAGTATCAATCTACAAGATTTAGTCAACTTCCTGTTCTAAGTTGATCACCCCCTTTGACTAATATTTTATTGTGAGAAGTTTTATTTCTCTTAATTCCAGCATGACGGAATCATGGTTTGGAAGGTACTTTGAAAGTTTGAAACACTCAAATAGTGAGAAGCAGATTTTCTAAGTCTTATTGCTGAGTTACTGCTGTCAAGTTTCAAATAAAATATAATATCCTCCGAAATATTACAGATGTTTCATTGTATAATCTTTGGAAATATCCGTGACGGAATCACAGTGAAAGTCCTCCATTTTGACTAGTGTCGATTGCTTAATTTTTTTGCTGCTCTGTTTCGATCTGATTATTCTTATATGCCATCTCTTACTAACATACAGTACCTGAGGATGATATGACCTTTTTCCTCATAAGAAAAGAGTGATTGGGTCATCACAGGGGTTAAATCTATTCCATGACGGAATCACAAACAAATCGTGACAAAATCACAAGTGCGGATTTTAAATCTGCTAATTAAAATAGCTTTATTAATTACACTTTTTCTCATAAAAAAAGTATTCCTAGGATGAATTTATCACTCCTAATTATAAAATTAAGACTGAACTCATACTTTGTCCAATGTATACAGTTTCTGTCAAATGAATATATTTTCTACAGATGTTTTTAAATAGTATACCTTTCAGTAAAATGCAAATGGCAATTTCGAATTGATCGGGTTTATAAATTATGAGGAAAAAATTGAAGCTTAAAACGCATCTTCTCTGTTATTGGCATGTACTCGGAGATAATAGGAAGTGAATAGAAAAACAGCATGCTAATATATGGTTTACGAAAAAATGTGGAGTGAATTATGTGCGAAAAATGTGTATTTTTTTATGATGGGTCTTTTACATGAAAATCATGTTCCTGTGATTGGATTATCAGGAAATCAACTCTATCAATTCTGTATGTTATATATGCATACACATATACTCAGTAACTGGGATCATGAAGCTTTTACGTCATCGATGTATCTGTTCTACCTTCTTTCACGGTGATTAGGCCATTAGGATCACAGACCCATGATGAATTAACAACGGGTCTCCCACACTCTCTAGGCTGTTTACGGGGATTAGGGTACATCTGAGGGGTCCACTCTACTTGCGGCTGAGACAGGGTAACTACAGCGAAGGCCAACAGCAACCCTAATAACACCATCCACATGTCGGCCATCTTTAACTGCAAAATTCAAATTTCAGTGATTAGATTTATCATATTCAACATGACCAAAATACATCCATGGGACAGCTCAGTCCTGTTAAACAGTTAGATTTTATATCAACATCATACATGTAAAATTTGGTAAATTCTAATTCCTGTAACACTTTAAAATTGGCTTAGATGAGGATGTTTTCAACTGCAGAAGTGAGAAAAGTTTGAGAAATGTATTGTATTCCTAAATGCATACATGTTCTTGTTTGATCTATGTACATTATATTGCAACACTGTATTGTATTGTTGCAACACTATTGTAATGTTGCAACAATGTGTTATGTTGCAACACTGGATTCTGATGTTGCAGCACTGTATTCTAATGTTGAAACACTATTGTAATGTTGCAACAATGTGTTATGTTGTAACACTGGATTCTAATGTTGCAACACTGTATTCTAATGTTGCAACACAGTATTATAATGTTGCAACACTGTATTCTAATGTTGCAGTATAATGCTGGAGAAAGTCTGTAACAGGCACAATTCGCAACTTTTTGAAATTACTAAGTTTTGATACAAATGCTACAATGTGATTAGCTATTGTGTAGTTGGCTGACAGGGTGGTAAACTGTGCTGCCCAGGTCATTCAGCCAGATACTTTCATACTTTTACGGCACTAAATCCATTCCAAATTCAATATTACAAGATATAAGCGATCATTAGTCATTTTCGGACTGCATGATCATAACATTAGGTGTTCTTGGATGACTAAAAATGAACACGGTTAGTCTGTTAATAGAGTTACAGAAGCCAAGTTAATGGAATCACACATGGGTCGATTTGCGCACACAGCACCCTTAAACTTTTCAGACTTTTGTATGTGCAGTAATTGTATGTTTAAAAGTTATAAAAACTGTGTGATAAGTGTATTTACCTATTCAGCTGGACGTACGTATCGATGGAAAGACGATCAAATCCTACACCATCCCGCAACCTTTACTGTAACACCTACTCCCTTACAAGGTTAACATTGCCCATCCTTCGGCGGTAGCTAAAAATACCAAACTGCTCACCACGGCAAAAGTACGTCGTACAGGCTCTGCCACGGAAAATTTACAGCAGCAAACAAAACAGTAAATAAGAACCCGTTAAATGGTTATAAAAACGCAAATAATTATTGAATTAAACCAGTGCAAAAAAAATACATTCCCAAAGCTGGAGTCAGCAGCAAGTTATTCGAAAAGCTAAACGATTTTCATAGAGCATGTGCAGGTCAACGAGCGAAATTGCAGGGACAATCCTTTTAAAATATTTCCGGCGAGGAGTATGCAATGTACTGTACATGTAAATGCCCGTAGGCGTTTTGAGCGCCACCTGACGGTTACCACTTGGGAATCGTAAAACCAGTCGAACTGGCTTCATTTTTCAACATTAATAGTGAAAACATTCATTAAAACATGTACAATAATATTTACTTGATCCGACACTCTTTTCTTTTTGTTCAATGGACAAAACAAACAACAATTAATGCATCAGTATCGAGCCGTCAATATATAATTACATTAAGCCATAATCAACTAAAGGAAGTTGGTATATTAAAAATAAATGCAAAGGATTTTTTTTCTCACTCTCTCGATCTCTCTCTCCCTGTTTCTCGACTTTTGTTGATTGAGCTCTGAGTCTCAGGAAAAAATATTCTCGATTAAGATTCACTGGTCAGTTGTAACAAATTTGTGCCACTGCTTATAACATAAGTAGTATATAAATGCAAAATTCCTTATGATTGAGGGTGAGGGTGATGACGTCACTTGCGGAGTCACGTCAATATGACATCACTTACGGGTCAATGATCAATAGCATGGTATAATCGCTCGCAAAAGGTAAAACATCCGTGCATAGACGTTTTCATAACATCGGTAGAGAAAAAAAAATGGCGTCCTGAGGCGAATAACCCGGATGAGGACGACGTTTCGATCGTCGCGCCATCTGCACATATGGAGGGGCAGATTACTAGGCGATAATTCTGTTGGCCCAATTCCTGGTTATCCCTGATTCGAACATAAATTTCTGTCCCTAAATAGGTGCCCAGATCCCCTTCAGTGACTTCAATGTTCAAATTTCCGAGAATTTCTGGTAATCTCCATGCGTAGGGGTCAAAGGTCACTCCCATTGATTAATATGCCTCCCCTTCAGTTAAATGACTTCTCTGGGAAAGTATGTTTGGGGTAGGAGTATTGAGGTGGTCATTTTATTTTCTTGTGGATTTCACAATGGGGTATGGGTACTTGTTTTCTCTGTCTAACACTGTAGAAGACGATAGAAGGGGTCTCGTGGTCATGGGGTGACTTTCGCTGAAGCATTCGTGAGAAAGCGTCCGACTGGACGGGTGTCATGGAAGTAAGGTTATGGCGTGCATGCGCAGACAGAGAATTGTGGGAAACGGGCATTGGAATGGACGTTTTGGGGTCGAAATGACCCAATATTGATCTGAATGGGCCTTGTGAGGTGTCATGTTGAAGCACTCGTGGGAAAGCGTTCGACTGGACGAGTGTGTCGTGGAAGTAAGGCTATGGCGCGCATGCGCAGCCGTGGAGTAGTATAGAACGGGCAATTAAGGTGGAAGTTTTGGGGTAGAGGTGCGCCATCCTTGCCCCCAATGGGTCGCTGTTGTACCGTGTGGAGAAGACTAATTTGACGTCATCAGTAGCAAAGAAAGCGTATTTAAAGTCCAGTTGTCCCTTAGTAGTAGAGAAAGCAGAAACCCAGTATATTTGCCGTATGACCTTGTGGAGAGTCAAATGTGCTCACCTAGACCCCCCTCCACACACACTTCCTGTACCCGTTTCTCTGCAGAGGAGGTAACTCAGCCCCTTTGAACATAGCCCCTTTCTCTAGGCGCACATGTGGACCTCAGAAAGCGCCCTTTCTCTACAACTCGAATAGGCACGTACATATCACCCTCAGTATGGCTCTACACGATAACAGCTTTAATAGAATAGCACTCCATACGGCCCATTCAGACCATGGATGGTATCGCAAAATATCCACAGAAATGCCCATTTTCTACAGTTCCACGACTGAACATGTGCAGATTGACGGGACTTCCAATCAAAAAAAAAACCCATCCCAGTCAGATTCCACTCCACGAGAACTTTAATAAGACTCTCCGCAAGCTCATTTGGAACACGGATGGACCAACTAGGCCCCAAAATGCTCAACCCAGGCAAATTTTCACCGAAAAGTCGACTAACAACATCGAGACTGCGCATGCGCAGATTGACTCCACTTCCAACAAGTCTGTCTCTACCCCACGATAGCTTCAATATGACACCCTGTATGACCTATTTACCCCAGAACATCCACCCCAGTTCTGCTTGCCCAGTGCGCACACTCATACTTTACCATACTTTGGTCAGCAAGAAAAAATTCTCATGTACAGTCAGTTTTTCCGATTTTCGTTTTGAATACTCAGAATCTGAGTTCTGTATGCACCCTAGTCAACAGGAAATGACATCACAAAGGTTACCAGAACTATAGCATGCATCCATTACCTTCGACCCCGATTAAGGCAAAGAGAAAACAAGAGTAAATCATGTCCCGTTGACCTTTTACTACTTTCCTCCTCACACCATCACTTCCTTGTAGTATACCGTTGTTCAGCTCATTTTCTACGCAGTACCTCCCCGTACCATATCCTCCTTGTACCCCCTGGATCTTTACACCTCCCAGCACTCTGTACCACCCCTTGCAGTTCGTCCTCCTCCATCCTCTTTACACCTCCTCTTCCTTGTAACTCGTCCTCCTTGCATCTTCTATTTCCTGCACTGTGCACCTCCTCCTTGCACGCTGTACCTCATTCCTGCACTCCATCCTCCTTTCTGTACCTGCCAGGACACTCTTATTCTTGAATATTTGTATCTAATACCGCTCAAGCCGGTGCTAGGGGCCGTGTGGTCATGTCATTAAAGATGTTCACATGAACAGCTACAATAAAAGCATGGCTGAGATACAAATCATCCCAGGGATCATTGGGGTTCTCGTGATGTTTTTAGATATGCATTCAGAATCTTGGCCTGTGAGGTCATATGACTTATGTGAGGTCCTATGGCTAGATGTCAGTACGCTGACATCTATTTCCACTACCTTTATACATTGCATTTAACTGTATCGCCTCCTCCTGGACCGACTCCTCTCTGCGCATCCTTCTCCTCCCTACATTCTGTACCATCTCCTTGCAGCATGTACCACCTTCTTCCCTGTACCGCCTCCTTCCACCTCTTTGTTCCTCATTACTCCCTGTATCACCTACCACTTTCACATCCTTCCACCATGTAGTGACTGTTCATCCTCTTCGCAACGTGCATCAACTCTTGGCACCTCGCTACTACTCCGGGTTCATTTGGTTACCTCTTACAAGCTGTTTTTGCACCTCCCGTGAGCTGACTGTGACTGTGGAGAAAACTCCAATATCCTATAATTTTTACGGAGAATTACTTTGGAAATAAGGGAGACGAGTAGAAATCTGTGGAAGGATGGAAGATGAGAAGGTGCAGACGGTTGAAGTCGAGGTGACAAGGCGCAGACTGGAGGTAATGGAGGGGAGAAGGTGCAGACGGATCAAGGTTAGAAGACTGTTGAAGTCATGTAAGGCTGTCAAAGTTGTGCAGGGTCGTGAGGGAGGTGAGTTACGCAACAGAAATTGTCATTGTGGCTTCTGGCTTGGACCCTCCAGAGGCGAGAGGGATTGTTGATAGAATTTCATATTCCTATTTCTTTTTACAGCCGGGAATCTCACAGGTGCGCGAGATAGTCACCTCTTTCAACAAGCTGACAGAGAAGCTTATATTCTTACCATGACCAGGAAGATGATACCAGGAGGAGGAAGTTGGAGATGGGTAATGTGCAAGGAGGGGTTGTGTGGAGAAGGTACAGGAATAAATATAGTACAGGGAGCAATAATACAAGGTGGTGTTGCAGGGAAGAGCTGCACGGATGAGGTAGCACAGGGAGGTGGTACACATGGATCCGCGAGGTGCAAGGATATGTAGGGAGGTGATGGTGCAGGGAGGAGGTGAAGAGAGGTGATCAGGATTTAACGGGGCAGTCTTGCTACGCTTATTGCATCAGCATAAGGTTCCAGCTGAGAACCCTAGTGTATTTGACACATTGTATGAAAGTTCGACGAAAAGAAGCTTTGCTGATAGATGACATTTATTCAGACTGATACCAATAAAGGGCCCCGCCAACCGGCAAGTATATCAGATGATAGTTTGACGATAACTATAGTTAACAGGTGACATAAGAAACAGAATGAAGTAACTGTCCAGTACCCAAAACATGGAAAAGGAGATTTTGCAATAAAAAAATACAGTGTCATGTAAAAACGGTCCTTGTAATGAATTTGCATATGATCATGAGAAAGTTGAATAAATAGGAAAAAGTCAAATGTCCAAAGGTTTACAAATGAACCAGGAGAACGTTAATGTATTGAAAAGCTTTAAAGTTCCGCGTCACTCAGAGAGATAGAAACCGAATGCTACTAAATATTAGTACCAGCATCAGAATCATGTCCAGTATATGAACACAACTCGTAGGAGCGCGAATGTAACACAGAACAAGAACATGGAACGTCCGTGGGTGACTCCAGAAAGTCTTCATTTCTAGTTTTCCAGGGTTGATACATGCAGGAAAGCAAACTGTCACTCGAAACACCCCGTTTTGGTTAGGACATCTGCCAACAGCTGTTTTGAGGGAAGCCAACTCAATTTCTGGATTTCGCCGCGAGCCACCTTCTATGGTATAACACGTAGTCACTCCTCATTCATCTGTTTCGTGGAGTGTGGATTTCCATGAACGGACTTGTTATCGATATACACAGACACATGGATCGTGTTGTCCTTGTAATCATCCTTAAACAGATCCGCCAGAATACATTCCAAGTATATGGCAATGTATACAGTTTCGTCAGAATACATCCCGAGTATATGGCAATGTATACACCATTAAGCATAGCAACCGCTTCAGCTGCTAGAGTACTGTGAACTATCCGCTTGATTTTGTTGGCGGACCAGTCAAGAACAGCATCAGCTCCATCCTTCCCAGCAAGAAAATCATGACCACCAGCACTGGAACTGCCATCTGGTAGATTAGCCCACGATGCATCCGTGAAGACTTTCAGGGTGAAGTCTCCAAAGCCGCCCAGATGCGGATACTACGGTCGCCATTTTGCAGTTTACATATGGACGACTACCACCAACCGACCCACCCCAGCCCAAGGGAATTATCTACAAAATTGACTGCTCCTGCCAAGAAAGTTACATAGGAGAAACCATGCGACCCCTCAACGTCCGCATCAAGGAACATAAGGCCTCCAGCAATAAAACAGACGGAAAATCAGCCATTTCGGACCACCTGACGGAACACCAGATAAATTGGCAAAACATACACAAACTTTCCATCCACCAGACCGACCAAACAAAGAGGAGACTACAGGAAGCCATTCACATCAAAAGACACAAGCCCGCAATCAACAGAGACAGTGGACAGTTTGTACCCAGCGCCTATGACAGCCTTATCAGCTTAGATGGAGATTACCACCGTGACCGTTAATCCTTTCATTATCCTTTATGTACTTCTCACACGTTATGCTATTTATCCATGTGATTACCTCTTACCAATTGTATAATCCTCACACATATAAGATTCAATAATTTTGTCACTTTAACCATGAAGCCACTTTGAACTTAATCTGTAATCACCCATTGTCTTTACCCGCCTAGATGATTAGCAGATTATAATAGCCATATTCACTATTTGAATTTCTTTATTTTGACATGATTAACTCATGAAACCTATTGTGCTATGATTATTTTGTGACCTTGTTCGCTTGTTATCACTTGTATAAATACCCTCAACTGTACTATGTAGATCATTAGCTTTGAAAAAGTTGGAAGTATCTCCAACGAAACGTCAGCTCCACAGCAATAAAGAAGTTGTTATCCATAGAATAGCCTTGTGTTAGTTTACATATGGCTTTATTGGCGTCATCAATGCGCTGCACCTGATGATGTTTGCTTACTATGCTAAGAACCATAGTGTCATGCGCCACATCAGGTCTAGTCTGTGTGCTTAACCAACTGAGTTGACGAACGATGCTTCGAAAACTGCTGGTTTCCTTACTGGTAAGGAATCCGTGTCTGCCATGTTTTCCTTTGGCGTTAATCTCCATGGGGCGGACATCACTGATGTCATAGTCTTATTTCACCAGGGTTCCTTGATCTGTTCGGATGACGTCTAGACCAATGTACCTGTAGCTGCCGTCATGTCGTTTCCCTACCTTGTATTTTCAAAGCATTTGCATGGAACTGTTGTGTGTCAGCAAACAGGAAATCATCCACATGCATCCAGAATAAAACTTGCAGCTTTCCATCCTTGTACCAGCGAAATAGTGGAGACTCCGTGCTTTTCAAATCCTGTTAAGTAAAAGAACCAGTTTATTGGCACATCATCCAGCCCATAAGCTACTTTCTTCACTTTCCAGATGTAACCATCCACCAAAGTTTCAGGTGGAGGTTTCACAAACACATCTCTATCTGTCTACCCTGAAGAAATGCTGCTTTTATATCTATAGTTTCAGATTTCCATCCTTCGTTGGCGGACACTGCTAAGAAATCCCATAAAATGGCTTTTGCTACGGTCGTAGAATCTACTTTTTCGCCCTCTTCTTCAAACCCCCGTACTACCATACGAGCTTTGGCACCTGTTATTTCATCAAGGAGAACTTTCTCAGTTATCAACCATCTCGTGGATATGGTTTTCTGTCCATGATCCTCTACTTCGTCGAACACATCAAATGACCTCCAATTCTCCAACTCCTGATCTTTCGCTTCATTGATCTGATCATCAGATGGGTTGTCGGCATCATTGAAAACTGTTGACCGCTTCTCTCTTGCAGGAAACTAGCCTATGTTTATGTATACTATGATTGTCTTTTTGAATTTGGTGCTAATACTGTTATATGGATATGAAATAGGTCTTTGGATTATGGACGCGGATATTCTTTAATGGACGGCGGCTGAATTATGACGGACTAGACGCTTTTATGCCACACAGACATCTGTTCTTCATCCTGGCTACCAGTCAGGAACTTCAAATCCACCACTAGTATGAGACATAAACTTATAATCAACTTTTCTCAAGTCAATGCCAACTTTTTTCTCATCGGATTTGTTTTGTACATTTGAACCAGTGGCTCGTGCCTTTTCCCCCACGTCCCAGTACGGTGGCCTCCAATCAATTTCAGTAATACAGTATTTGTCTCCGTTCACAGGAAGATCTCTCGGTCTTTTCATGTAACGAGAATTCCGTTCAATAGGTTCATGGTGCGCACCTATTTGGGGGTCACTAGGCTCGATTTCCGCGTCATCTGCCTGGGACTCACTTTGATCTGGCACAAGGCATCAGATCTGGTGTTTCCAGTCATCTCGTCTGAGGTAAAAATTCCCTTGGATATTGAAAGTTTTTGTTTGCTGTTGGTTTCCTTTGAAGCTAGTGAATTAGATTTCTGGCCTTCCTGTCCCACCCTCACTAAACGACAGGTGAATACTCTAACCAACTGGCCTATTCACAATGGGCGACTTCATGTAGGGAACTTGTTGAACCTGGAAAAGCTACCTGACAAGCTATATTGCACACAGTGTCTCCGGTTTGAAGATCATTGCATGACGAACTGTCCAACCAACTGGACACCATGGCAGACGAAAACAATCTTGTGGTCTTGTCCAATAACCCCTCCGGGTCCACGCCAAAGCCAGCTGTCATCCCGTTTATAGAACACTTTGTCTCCGGGTTTGAAAGTATCTTCAACTGCTCATCTACGAGCAATTCTTGTCTGATCCTCTCAGAAGATTCAGCCTTGATGTTCGCACGTTTTGCGGCATGGAGTACATACAAGTGTTTAGCCACGGTTTCACCCGTCACATAGCTCTCCAAAGCTGGCAATTCGTTAGTCATCTGCGATTGACCGACCCCAGATTAGGATTCTGACCATACACCAACTGGAACACGGTGTGATTCAACAAAGCATTTTTAGTATTGATGGCCCTTGCCAGACCGGTTTCCATCTTCAAGTTAGGTTCATCTTTCAACATTTTGGCCACTGCAGCATCTGTCAGAGTGTCCGGTTCTCACATTTTTCTGAAATAGTGTCAATAACCTCACAGGTATCATCATTCAGAGATTCAGTATTATGCATCGGATTGTTCAAGTTCCGTGATGATGAGTGAGCGAACTGGCGATGCAGTTTCAGAACAAGCTTCTACTTTTCAGCTTCGGATTTTCTTCCAGTGCCATATCAACTTTCTGAAGTTGTACTTCACATTCCTGGAGCTGTAGACAATAATGCCAAGAACTACGGGTCTCCAGCTCAATTTCTTTTCGAATACACTGACCATGTCATTCTCAAGATCCAATGTGATTCCAAATTTCTTCATGTCTGGTTTGCTTAACAACAAGTTACAATGGAATGTCAGTGGTAATCGTAGTTTTCTTTTCAGCAAGCACCACAGGCAACTCCAGTTTTTCAAAAGATTCCTTTTTGATTTCACCTCCAAATTTGAACCGGATTCCTCCTGGAAGCCTCTTACCATGATTTCTCTCCTCAGTTGACAATGATTCAATGTAGGCATCCCCTCTTGCCTTTTCTGTTAGTCTTGGTACAGGCGCTATCCAAAACTGCAGCATTTGCAGCCTCGCATAAGAAAACTTGTTTGTCTCCCACAGAGTAGTCGCAGACATCCTCATCTTCCAAGTCTGACTTCTAGAACACTTTTATCCTGTTTGTTGACATTTTCTCAAGCATCAGGGCAATCCTTCTGAAAATGACGTATGGATTCGCAAACATTACATAAATGTTCCCGTAGAAATCTCCTGGTTGCACCATTTCCACCTACTATATTTCCTCTGGGTTGACCTCATCTTGAGTCATCACCTCTGCTTACATAGTCTCGTTCACCGGAAACTCAGTTCCCTCTACAGGCAGAACTCTCCCAATGGCCACCACCTCTTCCACTACCAGTGTAGAATGCTGCTTCAGCTCCTGTCCAATTAACTGCATCTTCTTTGACTACAACCGTGTCATCACCTGCCTTATTCTCCTTCCCGACTGGTGGAAAATCACTGTGAAATTTTCTCAATGCACTTTTCATCTGTGGAAGCAGCTCTTCCTTATTATTATAGTCCACAGCAGTCAACACAATTTGCCTCTCATTCTTCTCTAGACCAGAACTGTTCAGTATCTGCATGGCCAGAACACAAAGATCTATTTTCTTTCTTCAGTTTGCTGGCGTGTTTCTCAAATTCAGTGATATATATTTTTGAAACATCACGATGTCTTGCCGGCATCATTGAAAAGTGTTGACCGATTCTCTCTTGCAGGAAACAAGCCTATGTGTATGTATACTATGATTGTCTTTTTGAATTTGGTGCTAATACTGTTATATGGTATAGGTCTTTGGATTATGGACGCGGATATTCTCAAATGGACGACGGCTGAATTATGAATGATGGACCAGACGCTTGTAATATACTGACATGTTGTTTCTAGCTCCTTTCCGATAGCCAATGAAGTTTGACCAGGCTTCACAAACAGTGCGCAAATCGTCCTTCATGAAACTCTCCCATTTTCGGGAAATGATGAAAATAGACCAATGACCTATAATCTGCAATTGTGCGACACATGTACTGTAGCCGTACCCAATAATGATCTTTGTCAATTCAGTGAGGTGGTGGAGAAGGATGTGCAGGGTGGAGGTACAGGGTGCCAAGAGGTACAATGAGGTTGTTGTGAAGGGAGAAAGATGTGTTAGTTCAGGGTCAATGAAGGTGGTACAGGGTGCCGAGAGGCACAATGAGGTGGTTGTGAAGGGAGAAAGAGGTGGTGGTACAGGATGCCGAGAGGCACAATGAGGTGGTTGTGAAGGGAGAAAGAGGTGGTGGTTCAAGGTAAAATTTCTGAAGGCACATGGTGCCCGAAAGGCACAATGAGGTTGTTGTGAAGGGAGAAAGATGTGGTGGTTCAGGGTCAATGAAGGTGGTACAGGGTGCCGAGAGGCACAATGAGGTGGTTGTGAAGGGAGAAAGAGGTGGTGGTACAGGATGCCGAGAGGCACAATGAGGTGGTTGTGAAGGGAGAAAGAGGTGGTGGTACAGGGTGCCGAGAGGCGCAATGAGGTTTTTGTGAAGGGAGAATGAGGTGGTGGTTCAGGATCAATGAAGGTGGTACAGGTTGTCGAGAGGCGCAATGAGGTTTTTGTGAAGGGAGAAAGAGGTGGTGGTTCAGGGTCAATGAAGGTGGTACAGGTTGTCGAGAGGCGCAATGAGGTTTTTGTGAAGGGAGAATGAGGTGGTGTCCAGGTCATCTAAAGGGTGGCAAAGAGGCTGGTCTTAGAGGCAGCAATGAGAGTTTTTGCAAAGGCAGGAAAGAGGGTGGTGGTTCAGGCCAATGGCTGTGTGCCATGTGGCCTGAGAGGCGCAATGAGGTTTTTGTGAAGGTAGAAAGAGGTGGTGGTTCAGGGTCAATGAAGGTGGTACATGGTGCCGAGAGGCGCAATGCGGTTGTTGTGAAGGGAGAGAGAGGTGGTGGTTCAGGGTCAATGAAGGTGGTACAGGATGCAAAGAGTCGGGTGAATGGATATTCCGAAAGGAGGTGGAACAGGGCATAATGAGGTGTGAAGAGGAGACGAGAACTGTTTCTGAGGAAGGCAGGGGCCGCGGAGCCGGGGGGGCTGGGGGGGCTTCAGCCCCCCACTTTTCGGAGCTGTAATGTTATAAGCCCTATCTAGGGGCGACTTCAGCCCCCCCACTTTATGGTCGACATAGGGGTCAGCCCCCCCACTTTTGAATATGCTCCGCGGCGCCTGGAAGGTGCATGCAACTGTACAGCAGCACTAGTTGGAATATCCAACAGTGCAGGTAATCCTGGATACCGGTACTCGAAAGCAAATGGACAGAAGAAAACAGGATGCATGCAAGGACAAATGTGGACTTCACAAACCAGCTCAACTCAAATGAAGAACACATCAACACAATTTCGTACATTATACAAGATGAAAGCTTGTTTTATTACAAAGTTTTTTTAATATGTGCTACCATCATGACTGTAGAGTGTAAAGAAATATCTGGTAATACACTGTGAAATTATTCTAGCAAAATCTGATGAAATAAAGTTTGAAAAATAACCTTTTTACCAAAATCTTGCTTCTTACAGTTCAGACAATACTGAAAGTATATCTTCTGGGCAACACATCTAGGATTTCAATACTAGGATGCAGCACATATGGTGAGGGTTCTGGTTCCATCCTCAGAGATAGTGATTGCGTGAAACAATTGCGTTATGTAAGCTTGGTAATGGATGCTGGGGTGAAGCACAGAAACCTGCAGACCTCGAATCCCTGGGTTTAATATGGGGTAGGGCGATGTGTAGTTTAGGAGACAGAGGATGAAGCACAAAGCCCTTTGGTCATAGAGACCCAAAGAAGTGTGTCTTGATCAGGAGTTGAAATATTTAAAACAAATTTAACAGTTTCAGGTGACATTTAAGCACCATTTCTAACCCTATCTCCTGAATGGTAGCCTGAACGCATTAATGAAACAAAATCATGTTGCTTTTGTGTTTTGCATAAATATGAGAAAAAAATCTTCTAATACATGGAGGCCCGATTTGTTTAATTTGTGAAGCATTCATTAATCTGTTGGTAGTTTGCTGTATTCATTTTGAAGGGTTTTGAACAAAAAATATTAACTGTGGCAACATGTCACTCGATTGAATAACCTAGCAGGGGAACACGGTGTCCCCTGGCTTACTTCGTGAACTTGAGCTGCCAACACATTCTGAATCATACATTCTATAACACTTGTGTCAATAACATCGAGCTAACCATGCATTTATTACACTTTTTCAAATCAACACCCATCAAGTACAGGTGTTCATTGGGAGATTCCATTTCACAAGTCGGATGAGAAAAGGGACGTCTGCTTTCATACAAGTAACAATCGAATAAAACAAACAAATAAATTACAAGATGAAATTTCTTTCTGAAGTTTAACTGTTGTTTCCATCGTGAAATTGATTAACAAAGTGACACAAATAGACATATATCCACGTAATCTCTATACAGCTGAGCGTATCACTGTCACTATTAGTATTTGAGAGACGACATAAACTCGTCCACTGACATTGGCACGATGTCAACCGAGACGGGAGCATCAGTGGACGATTTTTTCAAGAAAGGAGAGAAAGGTTGTCAAAGTTTAAAATATGTTTTCAACCTTTCATTGTAATCTTTGTTGATAATCAATTTGGGTAGTGCAATAGAACAGAAATAATGTTTTCATAGGCATGCTCAATGGTTATTTTACGCACGGTTAGTGTGGGAAACAACCATTGAGCATGCCTTTGAAAACATTATTTCTGTTCTATTGCACTACCCAAATTGATTATCAACAAAGATTATAATGAAAGGTTGAAAACATATTTAAAACTTTGACATTTGATTTAATTTGACATCTTCGGTATCTTTGAACTCTCTGTTTTTGAAAAGTGTATCCATGCAAATTTGGTTACAATCCAATCCAATGCCAGCATTGAAATAGCAATTATTCAGCAATGCAACAGAACAAAATAAGCAGAATGAAGCAAACCTTTCCAAAGTCATGATTGAATGCACATTATCAAATCCCATACATTCGGTTTGAAATATTTGGATGAGAGAATGTACTTTTATTCTTTATGGTAATCAACTCCACCTATCATTTGCATGGTTCTGGTAACAAAACTGTTCATATGTCTATAAACATTCTACATATAATTCATATGGGGTTATCTGAGAAGAAATTCCAGATTTCTAATAGTCCATTTCCACAGCATTCGTCATGACATGCAAACAACATCTACGCCTTACTGGCGCATTTCCACAGCAGGTGACTCGACGGCGTGCTGCAATGAAAACGCTTTGAAATAGATCTGGATCTACTTTTGTCACACATCAGAAATGTCATTCTGATATCGCCAAGACATAATGCATGCTGTGAGCACTGCAGAATTGAATAATTAATGTGAGGACTATTTCTCAGATGTGGTTGTCGCTGTTAAAATGTGTGCTGTGGAAATGAGCCTCAAGTATCTAACCGATTACAAAACAATCTGAAAAAGATCATTGTTTGCAAACAAATGTGGTTAGTGACCTGGCTTGTAATTCTCCGACTCATAATTTTTCATTGACCAATATTGAAGATATAAACACAAGTAACCTAATCCTGATGGCGTGGAAAGTGGCTCTGACATCTTCATCGACACAGTCAAAATTGTTTCATGTTGGGCATTCATAGCTACAACTTTTAGGGCCAATAATGGTTTTTCTAGGAACTCACTTTCTCCAAAGTTAAACTCTAATTTCCCTAAATTTTATGTAAAAAAAAAACCTATGTTCATCCAAAATTATTCAGAAAACCACATATTTAAGCCTGATTTTGGGGTGAAAGACATTCTCAAACCCATGCGCCTTGACAAAACTCGATTTTGCATGAAAATGATCCTGGAGATTATCATCTATGATTCCCTGGATGTTCTGCACAAACTACGGTAATCCCTCTAATAATTCAATCCCGGTAATAAAATTCAATCAACCGCCATTTTGGGGACAAAATTCGATTGGCTGTTATAATAAATTTGCTCACCTTTCAAAAACATTGAAATAATGAAGAAATAATGGATTATATGCATGATTTTCAACCATTTTTTTCTTCAATTTTCTGTTCTAACAACTTTGATCACCCCCTGATTTTATAGTAGAAAATTTCATTACCTATGATTACATAACAGTGTGACTAAGGACCTACGAAGTAGGGCTTTTGCCAATTTCGAGGTTTATAGGTCACCTAAGTAGGTCAAATTTTCATCAAAATTAGGTCACAACTTGCTGGTAACAGTTCCCTAATGCATGTTCATGCCAAAAGTCAAGGTTCTAATGTCAACGGTTCTCCTTATTTTACCGGAGAAAGGATTCGGATGGACTCACTGACTGACTCACTCATTGCCGGACAATTTGATTAAATTATTAGAGGGATTACCATGATAACAACTCTTGTAATACTCCAAGGTTATTCAATTACTCCTTCGTCAATCTATCAACAGAAATATCACAACACCACGGCTTGCTTTCCATGGGAATCAGATTGCCGTCAGCACTCCAGCAAAATAATTCAGGGGAATGATTCCTGCAAAATTTTCTCAATATATATAGACATTATAGCATTGGATTCCTGCAAAGTTGGATTGAGAGAATCTCTTTGGATTCCTGTGAATTTTGACGAAAAGCAAGGCCTGAATTCTGATGTTCACTTGTACAGATCAAGTATAATTATGTAGACATTGACGATCTAACTTTAGTTCAAATCCTTTAAGCATCTTCATACACAAGCCGACTTCTCCATTCACACTTCAAATTAGCCTTGAAAGATCAGACAACCTAAATAATACAAAATCTGAGGTGTAAATTTCATCTACAATCCAGATACGAGTCAATCAAATGTCATCCAACAACTGCATGTAGAGTGAAAAATTCTCTCGGTAGATTGACATCATTCCTCCTAATATGGCGGTAGGTGTGGCCAGATACAAAGTACAGCCAATCAATAACTCAATCTTATGGCTCCTTTCGAGATTCAAGGTCAATGACGTTTCAGGTCTATTCATAAATGTTTTTGAACAGAGCCGGTGGGCTGATATACCAAGGCTACTTCGAAGTGTGAATGGAGATGAAAACTGTAGACATTGATGATCTAACAAGTTCAAATCCTTCAAGTAGCTATACTAGGTTTTTACACATTGTATATCACATTATAGACATATGTACATGTTGATTTGTACGAGCACTGTAATAGGTCTCTTGCCATAAATCATCACAATTCATTAAACGGCCTGTGTGCAATCCAGCAGACTCCATCACAAGGGAATGAGCTTATTGAAGTCATCTCATGACCAGCAACAGGGTTGTCAGTCCTCCAGCAAGGTTATTTCAAGTTGATATCACCAATATGAACCACACACAATATTACGATGGTCAACGAGTCATCTTAATCAGATCTGTAGCTCTGATCCGAGGATATCTGATGCGCAGCAGGCAACCGCTTTTACCCAAGATCTTAACATGGCAAGCACAAGCTTTTGTTGATATAACGGACACAATCCATGCCAGCTATTTGGAGAAACCATTGTTCATCTTTCATTGTCACATTATAGCAGCTATAATCCTGATCCTTCTGTCAATTTACCAGCCTGTATCTGCTCTAAAACATCCTGAAAATATCAATGCAAACAAAAATAAACACCAAGATAGACAGGATCTAAAATGTGAGAATTGATGACTATACTACTACCCATACAAATTCTACTATTGAAGCCTGTGAACACCAACACCTGGGTAAACCGGTCAACCTTTAAATGCTGACATTATCCAGGGTCCTAATACTTAAATTTAAAGTATGTTGAACCTTGATCAACCAGAACCCTGTCACAACAGACAATATAATCTTGTCCCACACATGGTTGGTATAAACAGGTTTTACTGTATTTCCCAATGTTTTGAATGTGAAATGAAGGGGTCACTCCCAAGTGCTTTTCACTCCCCTCATATCTTTCTTTCCGGAAAAGCCCTCGGAAGGTAAAAGTACAAAAAAAGGATTCTCAGGATTAGAGAGAAACAGTACGTGTTACCCAATTCTTACAATTGGGACAATTTGAAAGCTTTCAGTGCTCTTTCCGAAAACCGGACACGGGATATAAATCACATGGTATCTATAGACTAGACTGATTTGGTAATTATTGAATTCCAACTTTTACAATCACAAATTGATGAACTATGTGAATCAATTTTTCACAAGAACTACTACGGTAATTCCCCTAATAATTTGATCACCGAAAGTGCAGCAAAAATGGTTTATATCTGGCAATATTCTTCATGGCACCAGCTACCAAGTGTCACATTTTGTCATTATATGACTTTTCTTCAATTTGAATGAAGAATGGGAATGTTATTTTTTCTCTGTGTTTGAATAACAGAGTTGAAAAGTGAACTTCCTGTGATTGAATTATTAGGGGAATTACCGTTGTTTCATCAGATAAATCCTAGAAAATATCAGTTTAACATCAGTAAAACAACAGACCTGATAACTGACAATTTCAAACCACTTATTAAATATATGCATAAATAATGGTTGATTGTGTAGAATAACAAACCTCAAGTTTGCGTATGCTATTCGGAGAGTTACCCACAGCTTTCTGTAGCTTAGCCAAGAGATTCTGCATGGACGAGGGCACAGCTGGTGTCTCTGGTGATGAAGAAATGAGCAATACATGACCAAGGGCATCATTAGAGGAGGTCACTGGGTGCGAATGACCCCCCATCAGCACTGAACTGTATATTATTTTCCTATATTGGACAGCACAGTCCTGTGCTCCCGAATAAGGGAGCATACCAAACAACTCCCTCTCAAGAAATCCTGGTAACACCCCAATCTGATTAAAACTCAAGACTTAATAACCGCTCCTCTTTCGGACATGTCGCTAATTAAGATCTGGGACAGTCTGTATCTTAAATCTGTCGCGCATGTCAGACTGGCGACCAATCACAGTCCAACTTCAACAGGCAAATAGGTGCCTATCCGATTTCTGTAGTGAACGAGGCGCAGAAAATCCAACTCAGGCAGCTGACAAAGTTCCTGCTCTCCATGAGCAACCACAGAAGATTATTATTTGCTCGGATAGGCACCTATTCGCCCGTTGAAGTTGGACTGTGATTGGTCGCCAGTCTGACATGCGCGACAGATTTAAGATACAGACTGTCCTAGACCTTAATTAGCGACATGTCCGATAGAGGAGCGGTTATTAAGTCTGAGTTTTAATCAGACTGGGTAACAACCATGATGATTGAGAAAAGTTTAAATTTGAATATCAATATTTGAATATGCAGCTAGGGATGGACACTATACAGTACAGGGCCCTTCCCTCCTGTAAGAATATTGGACTTCTAATTATGCACCGACACAAACAATTCGAATACATCCATTTTTCTGGAATTGGGGTGAAGAATTATTCAAAAGTATAGGGCTATACATGCAGTTTTTTGTGATTACAGTTCAGAACAACCTACCTTTAGTCTGTCGGAGATAGGGGTGTTCCAAGAGCTCGTCTATACTGGGCCTCTGTTTAGGGTCCCTTACCAAACATTTCTGTGTTAAGGAGGAAATAGAGGAGTAGATGATCAGCTGAGGGTCTGACCAATATATTCATGATCATATATACGTACATAGTATGCTAAACAGGTTAGGGAAACTACCTCTCTAAAATTGAGGTAAAAAAGGTTGATTTTGCAAAAATAAAGTCGAGAATATACTGAACCACAACGTGCGCTCATGGACATATTTATCCAGATCAGATGTTCTCAAAGAAATAAATTGTCATCTATCTGATTTGCATAATAACAGACGACAAGTTTGTTCTCTATTAACAATTAGATTATGCATACTTCACTGCAAAATTACTCTTATGACATGTAAGAATATATAAGCTGTCAGAGTTACGTTACCTGAAGATTGCGGAGAATTATGACGGATATTTCAAAAGTTATTACGTTAGCAAAAAGAAAAAAACATTTCCATCTCAATTTAGAGAGGTATTTTCCCCTAACCTGATCAAGTCATGTTGGAAATTTTCCATTTTCCGGACTTTTTCCTGTATAACACGAGTTTCAAAAAAAAGAGTAAACACTGAGCTATGAGATCAGTGGTGGTGGGTTCCCCCCTCCCCCCACCTCAAAAAGTTCAGTCAGGGGGTAAATGATCAGTCAGGCAGTCCATGAGAACACTTCATAATTTATTTATTTTGGTCTCAGCCCTTTAAATATGCTAGAGATGAAGCTGGTGAACCAACCTTCATAACATCAAGGAGGTGTTGATCAGGGATGTCCTTCAGCGCTATGTTGTAGTGGGGGTTGATGATAGCCTGTAGTTTCAGTAGTTGGTTGGGGATGTGTTGAAATGGTGTCCGACCATACACCATGTTAAAGAGAATACAGCCCAGAGACCACACGTCACTCTTCATCCCGATCTGTCACAGGATTACAAACAATGTACCGGCAATTACATGCCAGAAATCCATATATATATATCATCATTATACATACAAGGAACATCTAACCCATTCTGTCCTTTCTCACCACAGAATACAAAACATGAAGAAAACAAAAACCTTTGTGGTAGTTAGAAAATGTTGCTCTTCGATATATTTCGATTGTGATGTCACTATATCAGCAGCTAGCTGTGCCAGAAGGTCACCAAATGGCAGTGAGATGACTTAGTCCAGATCCAAAATACTCCATTATGGGTCTGGTTTTAATCAGATTTGAGGAGTCGCGATGTAATAACACGAGTTGCAGAATTATCTTAGCAAAGCACCACCATAGAAAAGTAACATTCTCATCAGATATATGAGGTAAATTGTATGGCTAAATATATATTATATATTTTACATCCTATGTCGAACACACTGGATCAGCCACTCGATCATTTACGAATCCATTGCTCCACAGTTCTGCTTTCTCAGTTCACAAGCCTAATATTTCTTCCCATGCCAAGTTACTTGGCCATTAATCCACTGCGCTCACGCCACCTCTGCTGTGATTGACACAGTTGCTTCCCTTTTGTTATCCGTTATGGTCGGTATACTGGCAACACTGAGAATTCTGGTAATAATGAGAATACTGGAAACACTCTTACACAGAACAAATGTCCATGCACCTCTGATTAAACGACCGAATCTACACTCACCTTATATTTGGGCTGTATCTTGCCATTGGCATCAGCCTGCATCCCTCCACACGAGTCAGCAATCGCTTCAGGACTCATGTAGTTGAGCGTACCCACTTGAGAATCCAGAGTTACACTAGTGCGGTCCTGCTGAATGGCATTAGCAATGCCAAAATCAATCAGCTTCAACTGGCCCTTAACCAGCAGGAAATTAGCCGGCTTGAGATCTGAGTGAATTATCCCTGCAGGTAAAGGAATAAGGGACATCAGAATATTATCTGAGTGGGTGAGTGGGCAAGTTAAGTTTTTAATATCGCTTTCAACAATATTTCAGTCATATCGTGATGAATCAAGAAGGCACCAACCAGCCAAGTTGAAGCAACTTGAAACCAGACACCCGCCATCCACCCTATAAAACACTGAGGACAGCACACAACACACAGACATTGGTGCAATAATGTCACGTGCAATTACAGTGCTAGACACCACATTATCAGCGAAATGCATCGAAGCAAAACACCGGGCACCCACCTCCCACCCGTCCATATTATCAATACTTGGAGAAGCAAAATAGGTTGCATCCCCAGAGATATGTAAATCAGGAAACTACATGTAAAGCAGGAATGGTAAAATTTTCAGTTTGTCACATCGCTCAATATTGTCATGAAGCAATATTGTCACCAGGTATGTGATCTCGAAAAAGTAAATAAATAAAAATCAACCTACCAACCCATGATTATGTTACCCTATTTTTTATTAATTATTCGAACAGCATTTTTACGCTTAAGCAGAAACAAAACATCTTTATTTCAACAGGCTAAATACTGCGGTATGGATAAATTATTTATCCCAAGAACTGAAAAGGCAGCTAGTGAAATTTGTAAAATGCTAGCAGAATTTTTCTCTGCAGATGCCTGATGACTTTAGTCGTCTGAATAATTAGGAGAAATAGGGTAAGTGAGAGATTTATAGGTGTTCTTCTTTAATTTTGTCATCAAAATTGAGTTTTTTCAAGACATTTGGGGTTAAAAAAAATTCTGAATAATTTTGGTAAAAGTGGGTCTTCAACAAAACATTAAAGGAAAATATTGGATTTTCTGTGCAATTCCAGGTAAAATTAAATTCAGGGAAATTAAGTTTCTGGAAAAAACCCCCTGGAAGGCCCTGAAACTGTATGTCTATGAATCCCTGGAGAATAGATTGGGAGAACAGACCTTCTTTATGAAGCACCTTGACAGCTTTGAGCATGGCCTCCCAGTAATACTTCATCAGACTTTCTGTGATATCCTTCGTTTTACTGGCATTACGAAAAAGAGAGGCCAGGTCAGTGTCTCCTAGCTCCATCACAATAAACAAACAACCAAGCTCTTCGTTATATTCACTGAAAAATACAAGATGGGGAAAGCTCTTAATGTTTATGTACATGAAAATTCACATGCCTCAGGGGTCGAAATAAACACCTGTCCACCTGTCTCCAACAGGTACTTTTTGCTTGAGACAGATCGGAGTCAAAAGCCAAAACAATTTTTGTTCATGGTTAATTTAACCTTCAAACTGCATGCAGAAAACTGCCAACTGATTACTTAAGTTGATCAATCACAAGACATGACGTCTCCTCAGATTTTTGTGCATTTCAGGGATTCATAAAAGTAAAAAAATTGATTATTTTTTTACTGAAATGAGTGGATTCAGTTTTCGGGGTTTTTTCTTCAATTTGAGTATTTCTTAAAAATTCTCACCATCCTCAATGATCTGATATTGTATCATCCCTTAAAATAATAGGCTATCGAGTTTAACCTAAAATATTTAGTCAAATTCAAAGGTCTGATTACCGGTTGTAACATGAGATTGATCTAATCAAAACCCCTCGGCTTTCCCCAAGTGATTGTGACCCATGTGTAGTGTGAATTGGGGAAGAGATAGTTCTATGTGAGATGATCAAGATATACCGGTAGTACATTCAGGCATATAGGACAGAAATAGAAAATTATATATCTGTAAAGGGGCATAACTCTGTAAAATATGGGTCGAGGGGGGCCACTTTCGATAGGCGTCTGACTTAGCACTCTGTAAAATCAGAACCGAGACGAATAAGCTGTACCGAACATGGATCTGCAGATTTAACTTGTACATTCAGCTACAGATAACAAAATTGGAGATTATTACATCCGAAAGGGGCATAACTCCATAAGCCGAGGTGAGTTATCCTTTGTTGGCTTGTAGAATACAACAATATAAATAAGTTTCCAAAATATAGTAGCTATACCGAACACAGTTCTGCAGATATAGTTGGTTACATTCAGGCATATGGGACAGAAATAGAAATTAATATATCAGTAAAGGGGCATAACTCTGTAAAGTATGGGCCGAGGGGAGCCACTTTCGATAGGCGTCGGACTTAGCACTAATGTAAAATAAGAACCGAGACAAATAAGCTGTACCGAACACGGATCTGCAGATATAACTTGTACATTCAACTACAGATTACAAAATCGGAGATTATTACATCCGAAAGGGGCATAACTCCATAAGCCGAGGCGAGTAATCCTTTGTTGGCTTGTAGAATACAACAATATAAATAAGTTTCCAAAATATAGTAGGTATACCGAACACAGTTCTGCAGATATAGTTGGTTACATTCAGGCATATAGGACAGAAATAGAAATTAATATATCTGTAAAGGGACAGAACTCTTTAAAATATGGGCCGAGGGAAGCCACTTTCAATAGGCGTCTGACTTAGCACTAGATAAATAAGTGTTGAAAACTTGGTGGTTGTACCTCAAGCGGTTTTGCCTAAAACGCGTTAACGGACGGACGGACGGACGGACGGACAGACGGACGGACGTACATGGCAACGACAATACCCCGAGGCCAAAATGGCCGAGGGGTGAATTGTACGAATCCCTGCATTTACATTTTAGCAATGCATTTTGTGTCGAGAGCAATTCATACATTTTCACTTGTGACGTCATGATGTTCAATGGCAAACTTCTAGTTGGCGGGGCATTTGTCAAGGTCATGACATTGCATTGTTGGGACTTCATGAAAGTGACACAACCGGAATGATAAGCGAGTGGAGTTGATCATACTACCCAGAATTTTTTCCCCGATTTCCCCCAGGAAGGAATGTCCAGACTATCAAGCAACAGTGACATGTTGTCCGAATTATGGCACCTGTAGTCTGAGCAGCTTTCACAATTATTGAAACTAGGGAGATCGCGTGCCCTTTCTATACTACTCATCGCGCACTACTCATCGTGCATGCGCAGTCGACCCATTCTACAGTAGGGTGCAAGCCTGGCCCATGGAATCTCAGGTAGTGAAAACCTCAGGTCTCTCGACCCACCCTATCCGACGCCACACCTATTCGACCCACGTGCCTTTTCTATACTACTTATCGCGCACTACTCATTGCGCATGCGCAGTCGATCCATTCTACTGTAGGGTGCAAGCCTGGCCCATGGAATCTCAGGTAGTGAAAACCTCAGGTCTCTCGACCCACCCTATCCCGCGCCACACCTATTCGACCTGCCTGCCCTTTCTATACTACTCATCGCGCATGCGCAGTCGATCCATTCTACTGTAGGGTGCAAGCCAGGCCCATGGAATCTGAGGTAGTGAAAACCCCAGGTCTCTCGCCCCACCCTATCCCGCGCCACACCTATGTGACCCGCTGTGCAGTGAGTAAAGCGGAGTAGGAGGAGTAGGACACCGCCACGGATTATACTAGGTAGATACAGTGATACAATTCACATTATATTGTCAGCGATAATTTCAACAGCTTCAAGCATAGATCTGAAAAACATTTACAGGCATTGCATACCATTAGATAAACCCATTTAGATTCATAGAAATTATCAATACTTCCCACTTTATTTTTCTCATAGCATACAGCTACCAGGACACTAAGAGGGTGCTCATTAATGCAAGTAAGAATGAGAGGGTTTGTCAGTACTTACTAATCATACATTTTGATGACCTTATCACTATACTGTAACCTTTTCAGTAACGTGATCTCATTCTTGTAACCTTGTACAATGAAGTCATCAGCAGCTGACAGGTCGACCGCCTTGATCCCCACAGTTTGCTGTTTGTCGAAGTCTATACATTGGTACACCTGGGGGGAAAAAGGGCAATAGATGATTATTTCTCTATGGTCCACAGTCCACCGATGAACCGAATCACAAACTATATGACTGGTCAGTGACCTACACAAGTCAATTAAAATACTTCATTTTTTTCAATCCTGACCAATCGAGTGTTATAGGTTCCCACCTATTTTTAAACAAATTTACCTGGCACTTTTAATGACCTGAATCAACCTTTATTCCAGGACTTTCAAGTATCACAATCACAGGTGTCAGAGTGTTGCTCAGCAAAAATATAGGAGTTTTTTCATGAAAATATAGGAGAAATATAGGGAAAATTTTCCCAGAAATATAGCAGTATATAGGAGAATTCTTGCACAATATAGGGGGGATACTATCCCAGCACGTAAGGCGAGGGTTCAGGGGCCGCTACGGCCCCGGAAGCTCTGAGGTTCTAGACGACTGCAGACACGTTCTGACCAATTTTCGATGAATAAAACCGCAGACAGACAAAATAAGAGCGACAACAAGGTGGGAACTGATTATTTTCAGTTACCTTTTGCAAAAATATAGGAGATATAGGAGATTTTGAGCAAATATAGGAAAATATGGGAAAATCTGGGAAATATAGGAACACTCTGAGGCCTGCAATCACCGAGATTACTTGCATACACAATCACAAATGGCAAACAATAAAGTAACCAAGGGGATTATTTATCAGAAAATACAAGTTCTATCACTGTTCTGACATCTCAAAATTAATACATCCAAGGGTGAATTTCAAGGACTTTCCAGGTCTTTCCATGTCCCCTTATAAGTATGCATAGGAAACGACCAAGAAATTCTGGCAATGCCCATGGTAAGGAAGTTGAATCTAACTTTGCAGTGAGCAATATTTCAACCATATAGTGACGCCAACTGTTTGGGATATTGGATCCAATTATTTTTTATGCTTGGGAACCCCACAGGGATTTCTGGAAGGGCTTCTGGAGAAGTCACAAATGTTTGGGGCAATTTCTGTGAGAACTATTTGTTGAATTTTCATGCATTTTTTCTGTTGATCTTCAATTTCAAAGACTTGTCACAATCAAGCTAGCTAAATAGCTTGCTGTGCCAAATGCCCTAAATCCTCTAGTAATTTACTAGGCCTTTTATAATTCCATATCTCTCAAGATTGTGGACGAATTTCAATCAATAATTCTAATAAATTAAAATCATTAAAATAACAAAGAAATAATAGATTATCTGCATGATTTTGGACTATTTGTCAACTTCCTGTTCTAATAAATTTGATGCCCCTAATTTTCATGGTGGGGCATTTCACTTCCTGTGATCGAATTATTAGATGATATAACACAGAAGGTCTAAGATAGAGATAAGAATATATTTATTCGTCATTAAGACAGAGTTGATGAATGAGTGAGTACCTTACTGGATCCACCTCGCCCCACCACACGTAAAATAGAGTAAGATTTACTATTCACTGTCAGCATTTGAACAGATTTCTGAAAGCAGATATAAAACATTCAAATTGGAGTTACAATATTAAATCGCATTCCCATACATCGTTGAAAGTCGGTGGTAACGCACATGGACTAGCCTCCAAATATTAGCCATTACACTACATGTATGTTTTCTAAATTCCGAGGACTGTGATACTCTAGTTCCCTCAAAATTCTCTTCTGTCATTCTCACATATATATCCTCAGTCCAAGATGTTTTAATTCTGGCAAATAAATAAGCAGTTTTCACAGCATTTCATTGTGGATTCATAGGCGTTTTTCTTTATGGCAGATAATGGACCTTCAAGTTTTCAAAAAACCCAATTTCCCGGAGTTAAATTGAAGTTTACTTGGAATTATGCAGAAAATCCAATATTTTTTCTTTAATAATTGCTTGCTACAAGACCTATTTAAACCAAAAATTATTCAGAAAATCTAATATTTTTACTTATAATTTTGGGATGAAAGACATTTTCAATCCGTAAGCGTTGTGACAAACCTCAGTATTAATGACAAAACTCCGCATAACATAATGAAAATGGTCAGAGATTATTTTGTCTAAGACTCCCTGTTCACTGGCGAATATAGCCAATTAATTGAGACAATTCTGATCTACGCACATAAGACAATGAAGGGGAGTTTTCAGACTAGATGTTGGATTAGGTTTCTTCATTTTTTAATGGAAGTACTGTATTTGAGCCAGAAGCCATCCTGAGAATAACTGATGTAAAGACACTATACGCAATCCAAGATGACCATTACAGACTGACCATATTTGGTGTACACTGGATCATCCCTGGGGTCTGCTGTATGCTTAACATCTGCTGACCGACGCCATGTACACCGTGCTGTGATGGCGTAGACAGTACTGCTGGCTGACTAAAATTCAAACCACATAATACTAAGTTATCCCACTGACGACCAATTTATTCTTTCTCTCTCAAAAATCCTTTCATTTGTATATATACTCAGTGGCGGGTTGTACGCCACACCAAATATCATTTCTTCATTATAAAGCCAGTTGCACACATTGCAACACCGAGAGAGAGGGTTGGTCATCACATGGGCAATCCACGGGTGTAATACCTTTGGGCCGTCATGGCTCTATCGGTGGAGCATCGGCGAGATAAGCCGGGGTCGTGGAGTAGAATCCCACTGACGACCGATTTATTCTTTCTCTCTCAAAAATCATTTCATAAATTATACAAGGAATGGATCTGAAGCCAGAGCACTGACAATAACATTACACAATTAAAGGTTATATCTTCAATGTCACAATGACACAAGCTTTACGAGGCAAGACTTACTTGACTGAGAATGGTCTGTGTGTTTGTAACTGTGGCTGGGGGAGGGGTTCTGGCTGTACTGGGGGTGGACACCTAGGCTTTGGGGGCGGTGGTTTGGCTTCCATTGGTGGATGATGTTTGTTCAGCACTGGAACTGTCCGGGTGTGTGATGTGAAACTCATTGAGCTTGCATATCCTGATGTATGGCCAGGGTGGGACAGATCCATGCTCTCTGTATACAATACAAAAAGAAATAACTTAGATGTCTAACATTATCTCAGTGCGATCACAATTTACAGATAAAAATTTGAGAGAACAGTATGATCTGTGAATGATATATGATGATAGTGCATATTTCCAAGTAACTATGAAATTAAAATTGTGGCCAAACATTAGCTCATTGAAATGATATATATCCGCAATACTCAAAATGGAAGCTAGTCTCAAAGGGTCAAGGAGAGCTGAATTATAACCTGTACAAGTCGAGCAATTCTTCAAATTTGAGTTACATTCCTAATATTTCTATTCGCTTAAATATTTAGGACACGACGTTAAGCGTTACGATGCTCCTAAGGTTGAGTGTCCCAAGGTTTGAATATTTAGGATAGGAAAGCAGATATATCATGCTCCTCAGGTTGAGTGTTGGGAAGTTTGAAAATTTAGGACAGGACAGTAGAGTTACCATGCTCCTAAGGTTGAGTGTCCCAAGGTTTGAATATTTAGGACAGGAAGGCAGAGATACCATGCTCCTCAGGTTGAGCGTCCCAATTTTTTAATATTTAGGACAGGATGACAAAGTTACCATGCTCCTCAGGCTGAGTGTTGGAAGGTTTGAATATTTAGGACAGGACAGTAAAGTTACGATGTTCCTCAAGTTGAATGTCCCGAGGTTTGAATATTTAGGGCAGGACAGTAAAGCTACCATGTTCCTCAGGTTGAGTGTCCCAAGGTTTGAATATTTAGGACAGGACAGTAGAGTTACCATGCTCCTCAGGTTGAGTGTCCCAAGGTTTGAATGTTTAGGACAGGACAGTAGAGTTACCATGCTCCTCAGGTTGAGTGTCCCAAGGTTTGAATATTTAGGACAGGATGGCAGAGTTACCATGCTCTTCAGATTGACTGTTCTGAGGTTTGAATATTTAGGACAGGACGGCAGAGTTACCATGCTCCTCAGGTTGAATGTCCCAAGGTTGGAATATTTGGGACAGGATGGCAGAGTTACCATGCTCTTCAGATTGACTGTTCTGAGGTTTGAATATTTAGGACAGGACGGCAGAGTTACCATGTTCCTCAGATTGAGTGTCCCAAGGTTTGAATATTTAGGACAGGACGGCAGAGTTACCATGTTCCTCAGATTGAGTGTCCCAAGGTTTGAATATTTGGGACAGGACAGTACTTAGAGTTACCATGCTCCTCAGATTGAGTGTCTCAATTTTTTAATATTTAGGACAGGACAGTAGAAATACCATGCTCCTCAAGTTGAGTGTCCCGAGGTTTTAATATTTAGGACAGGATAGCAGAGATACCATGCTTATCAAGTTGAGTGTCCAGAGGTTTGAATATTTTGGACAGGACGGCAGAGTTACTATGCTCCTCAGATTGAGTGGGGTCCAGAGGTTTGAATATTTTGGACAGGACGGCAGAGTTACTATGCTCCTCAGATTGAGTGGGGTCCAGAGGTTTGAATATTTTGGACAGGACGGCAGAGTTACTATGCTCCTCAGATTGAGTGGGGTCCAGAGGTTTGAATATTTTGGACAGGACGGCAGAGTTACTATGCTCCTCAGATTGAATGTCTCGAGGTTTCAATACATAGGATAGAATGATAGAGTTACCATGCTCCGCAGGTTGAGTGGGGTCCAGAGGTTTGATGTCGCTCCAAGAGTTATTCTCCTCATCAGAACCGTCCTCCTCAGTAGTCACCACAGGAATGTCCAACTTCTTCACCCTCCGAGGTATCCACATCGATGACTTACTGTCAATTACAACCAAGGCTGGAGACTTAAAAACCGCTAACTTCAACATACGCTAATCTTTTTCTCAAAATCGTCCTACATCAACAGACAATAGTTATGTTAAGGCCCCTAAGTATTTTCGACATTGAAGTAAATTCGAAAATGCTCATTTTTCACCAGATCACATGATCTTGTTCCCTAAGCAATCGGGAACTCTCAATCTGCACCAAAACCGAGGTCTTTAGTATTTCAAAAAAAACAACAAAAAAAAAAGATTTTTTTGCAGTCCCAGGATTGAGTATATTGACGGTTTAAGTGTTTGCATGGTGGGAAAGTTTGCTGATTGAGGAGTTTCAAAAGCTGTGCATTAAGTAAATCCTAGTGTCGATCATCTATGACGCCTAGCGTTGGACACATTGGTTTTTGTCAGATCACAGAAGTTAAGCAACGTTAAGGTCGGTCAATACTTGGATGGGTGACCGGGTGCTGTACTGGCTGGGCTGATCAGTGTCCAGGGTAATAGCAACTGTGAGCACTCTCGTGTTCTGGCACATGTAGACACTGTCGTGATATGACAGAAACAAGGTTGAAAACGACATTAAACCCTACTACTCACTCACTCATATCCCCTGCAGGACATTAGGTAAATCCCCTTCAAGGGACATTAATTGGCAATCCCTGAGAAATCTTGAGCCCCAAGTCCAGAGCAATGTATATTTTTAACTAGGCCAGAGATCATCTCAGTGTGACAAATGGTTAGACAACAGGCAAACAAATTGGCCAATTCTTGACATGGATGCAGGACAATTAAGGTGGTTCAGGCCTCAAAACTTTGTCCGGTGACCTACCATTATATTTTAACTGCTGATACCTGGGGTGTTGCAGAGCAAAATAATGTTGAAAAACATTAGGGTCTTCGATCTAGATTTTGTGTATATGTGTCCAAACACCACCATGTCAGTAGATTTGGGACAAAATGAGGCTAAATACATTTTGCTCATATAAAGCCGCATGAATACCACAATGTTTGAAACTTTCACTTCTGTCAATAAAAAAGCCAGGTGGCTTCACGATTATAACAGCACTGTTATCGTGAATATGCCATTTATATACAAATTTCAAATATAATCAAGTTTTCGAACTGCAAGAATCACGTGTTACGAATACAAAATCTGTTTTAATAGAAAAGTTTTTCCGGTGACCTATCACAACCTTTTTAGTAGTAATTCCCCTACATTACGTCGTTTCATTTATAAAATAAAAACATGGTGCCTTCGATGTACTTTTTTTCGTATGGGGCTTTGAACATCCATACTCTCATTATCTTTAAAGATCTCTGATGTCAATTGTTTCCCCTCGCTGGCCTCTTTTGTGTCGGAGGTGGATAATGACATTACACTGTATGACCATGACGTCACAACATTGTTGGAGTACTGAACCACCTTAACCCTTTTCGCATACGCTTTATAGGTTCTGCCCCCTGCACAATTTGCATGAAAACATATAGAGAAGCTGCGTAAATGAACAAGTTGATACATTTCCAACAAGAATTGTCATCATATTGGGTTTTTTAACACAATAAAACAGATGTGACAAAAAATGTATTGAAGCCGTAACTCCTGACCCGTGACGTCAGAGTCTGATTACGATCACGTCGTATAATATCCACTAGTCGGTTAAGTCGGATGTCCTATTGTGACGTACGCTGCAGAACAATTGTGTATGACGACATCACCATGACGTCAACAAATGTATTACGTTTTAACTTGGTGACGTTGTTGGCGTTAAAATGGAAATGTCACCTAATATATTCGCTATGATTGGCCGCTGCAAACAATCGCAATCAGACTTCGACATTATGGGTCAGCAGGCCATGACCTTATTCCAAACAGGCTTTATATTTGAGGGTTTCAAGTTCATTTTTTTTAACTTCGACCATACCCAAGAACAGTAAACCACTATTAAATGTCAACTATATCCTCTTACAACAATTTAGCATAAAAAAGTACGGAGTGTGGAAACCATTTGGTAGAATCTTTAACACTGTCATCCCTGTATGAATCTCTACAAAGGGTTATTCAAACTCAACTTTGACAAGGCCTGCTTGGAGAAGATATTGAGGTGTTACTGGTTACCTTGATGCAGCCGCCTTGCTCTTGTTATCAGATTTGCTCTGTTTGACATCTGGGGTGCTATGATATGATCTGAAGGGTGGTTTAGAACTGCTGGCGGGAGCCCCTGAGACATTATGGTGCATGCTGGTCCCCGTGAGTGGTAATGGGGCAGTATCGGCATCCATGGCAGTCTCGGAATTACTGCTTGTTTGTTTATTTCTAGAATAAAGAAAACATGATATAAGATTAGTGATGTGCAAATTGATAAGAAGGCGAAGTCTCAATATTGTGGTACACTGCTGGTTTCAAGCTCTAGTGACTCCAGGTGTCAGCAGTCTTGGTCGCGTTGAGTAGAACTTTTCATAGTTCTCCTCATGCATGTATAAAGGGAAATTACACAATCTGCCATCCCTCAAACATATTTCCAACCCTAATACACCAGAATTTGTAATGATGTAAGTCAAATGTTGTGCTAAATTCCAGTTTAGCCATTCAAAAACCTTTCCTCCATATATTAAGCATATGAGAACTGGGAAACGTACTACCCAAAGCGACCCAGACTGAGTATTAGGGCAAGAAACCAGCGGTATTCTAGGAGTGACTGAGTATGATCAAGGGTCAAGGTAGGGTCCTATTCCTTTTTACACCCGGGAACACCACGTGTGCCCCAGTTAGTCACCTCTAACATGACAAGCTGTTTAAGGAGCTGAGGCCTATTCTACCACAACCAGGTTGACCTGGGGTGTGCACGACGACACCCCAGGTCAACCCGAGAGCCAAACGGGGTCTATATTCTAGGAGATCACTTTTTCACCACTGCTGGAAGAGCGAGAGAGAGAATTAAATTTACTGTGGCGTTTGCTAGACGATTTATAAAATTCCGTCCACTGTTTCAGTTTACTGATAAAACCCAAGTGAGCATGTCCTTAGATTGTATCAATGTCATTTTGACAAGCGCTTCAACACAGCAGCATACAAGCAGCGATAAATTCGGCTACCCGTGGGCAGGATGGGGTTAAAAGACCACTGAGGGACCAGCTTCCGACATTAAAATAGAAAATTTGTAAATCAATTCTCCCAACATACATTGTGACAATAGATAGAGGTTATTTACCTGTCCCTGTTGTTGTGGTTGTCTGGACTATCATGTTTGGGTATTTTGAAGCTGACCACCGTGTCCACTTTACTGATCTGTGGCATCTCTGGACCTTGACTATAACGGTCAGGAAAGTCAGAATGAACCTGCGAACTAAAATAATGAAGAAAACAATGAACTGGTATATCCTTTCTGATGAAATACCTATGATCCATATCCAAGAAAAACGTTTACATTATATACACAAGTCGGTCCAGGTGATACAAACCAGAGACTACTTAGTCGGAGAATTGCAATGATAGCACAATTTGGCTGCCATGCAAACTATTTGATCACCAAATAAGTTCAATTTTTGGAAAATTTAACAAAAACTATTATTTCATCACATAAATATCAAGTATGCATCAATCCTACAACGTTTCAGGGGTCAAATGGATGGACAGACGGAATGGATGGACAGACGGACAGAGTAAACACACAATGCGTCCTGGTCTACTTCGTAGTTAATTGTGAGTAGGTTACACTGGAAATGGTGGGGGAAAACTTGACAAAAACAATTATTTTGTCCCATACTTAGGTCGATTGTTTGAATTTTAACGACGCACCTAACCTTATTGGTCACACGGCGACGATGACCCAAACAAACATACCCTAACAAAACCCCAATCCCAACAAAAACCCAACCAAAACTACAAAAAAAAATTGAATTTCGAATTTTGAAAACTAAGCTCTACAGACACTGATCACAATGGATCCCTCAGAGAGCCCAATCTGTTTGGTACTTTAATCTACCTACTTAGGAGGTATCATCATATATGCTTGGCAATCCTATGATAGACAGAGCAAACACTTGATGCCTCTCTGCCTACTTCATAAAACATAGAGATGTATCATCCATGGTATGATACAAGCACCCTGAAGGTAAGTACGGTACCGGTACATGAAAATATTAAATTGACAAATTTGCTTAAATTTACTGAACTTGGTGTTCAAGGTATGATCTTTTCAATGAACTAAGTTTTCATATTTATGAAGACAATTATATAGGGCTCCATTTTGCACATTTTCCTCCTATTTGATACATTGTACCCTGGAACAAACAGTGAAAGATAGTTCTTTCTGCATCACTAGTTGTTCATTCTCCCATGGTCACAGTTTGTAATCCCCTAAACTATCCTTTTTACACCCTCTGACTGCACTGTGCAGAAAAATGCGGCCCGGTCATTATCGATTTTGCTCAACACAGGGAGCATGTATCTACATAAAAGATGGAAAATGGATCCAATATTTCTTGAAAAATAATTAACAAGTTTTATGCTAAAGAATTACACAAGAACACGTGGTACAACGCCTTCGTAATAGCTGTGACCTGCGGGGTCCACTCCGCTCCGATTACAGGCAGACAATGCTGATTGGCCGAGAGCCATGCGCACAAAAGTTGCCCCCCCCCCCCCTGCTTTCAGCCCCAGTGCAATCACATCAGAGGGTATATTTGACAGAAGGATATACAATCTGTCGTCATGAGAATGTAATTGTTGAGATAGTTAGTGTTGGTACCACTGGGATACCATATGTGCTGATCACATTCTGATTGGAGAGGACTGTTGAATTTTAGTGTGTTCATGGAGCAGGATACCATACTCTAGTGTGGACCAGATATTCGAAATTCTGACAGTACATGTATTTGTGACCATGTTAATAGTGAGGTTGGACCTACTCATTATTGAAGAGGGTAGCGAGAGGGGGACGTCCTGAGAGGCTCAATTCTCCTGTAGAGTCCTGACTACTGGTACTCCCACTTTTCTCCCGATGAGCTGAAATTATGCCAAAATAGGACAAGCTCAAACACAACATGTTAGCCATGCTAACTCGATTAACATTTTAGAATGAAAAGGCTCTGTCCCAGCTTCAGACTGGCAGTCATTTATCATGTTAACTCAGTCATTTATTACGTTAACTCTGTCTAACTTCAGACAAGCAGTCATTTATCATGTTAACTCTGAAACAACTTCAGACAGGCAGTCATTTACCATGTTAACTAAGTTAACTTCAGACAAGCAGTCATTTATTACGTTAACTCTGTCCAACTTCAGGCAAGCAGTCATTTATCATGTTATTGTCCAACTTCAGACTAGCAGTCATTTATCAAGTTATTATAAACTCTGTCCAACTTCAGACAAACAGTCATTCATCATGTTAACTCTGTCTACCTTCAGACAAGCAGTCATTTATCATGTTAACTCTGTCCAACTTGAGACAAGCAGTCATTTATCATGTTAACTCTGTCCAACTTCAGACAAGCAGTCATTCATCATGTTAACTCTGTCTAACTTCAGACAAGCAGTCATTTATCATGTTAACTCTGTCCAACTTCAGACAAGCAGTCATTTATCATGTTAACTCTGAAACAACTTCAGACAGGCAGTCATTTACCATGTTAACTAAGTTAACTTCAGACAAGCAGTCATTTATCATGTTAACTCTGTCCAACTTCAGACAAGCAGTCATTCATCATGTTAACTCTGTCTAACTTCAGACAAGCAGTCATTTACCATGTTAACGCTGAAACAACTTCAGACAAGCAGTCATTTATCATGTTAACTCTGTCCAACTTCAGACAAGCAGTCATTTACCATGTTAACTCTGTCCAACTTCAGACAAGCAGTCATTTATCATGTTAACTCTGTCCAACTTCAGACAAACAGTCATTTATCATGTTAACTCTGAAACAACTTCAGACAGGCAGTCATTTACCATGTTAACTAAGTTAACTTCAGACAAGCAGTCATTTATCATGTTAACTCTGTCCAACTTCAGACAAGCAGTCATTTATCATGTTAACTCTGTCCAACTTCAGACAAGCAGTCATTTATCATGTTAACTCTGTCCAACTTCAGACAAACAGTCATTTATCATGTTAACTCTGAAACAACTTCAGACAGGCAGTCATTTACCATGTTAACTAAGTTAACTTCAGACAAGCAGTCATTTATCATGTTAACTCTGTCCAACTTCAGACAAGCAGTCATTCATCATGTTAACTCTGTCTAACTTCAGACAAGCAGTCATTTACCATGTTAACGTTGAAACAACTTCAGACAAGCAGTCATTTATCATGTTAACTCTGTCCAACTTCAGACAAGCAGTCATTTATCATGTTAACTCTGTCCAACTTCAGACAAGTAGTCATTCATCATGTTAACTCTGTCTAACTTCAGACAAGCAGTCATTTACCATGTTAACTCTGAAACAACTTCAGACAAGCAGTCATTTATCATGTTAACTCTGTCCAACTTCAGACAAGCAGTCATTTACCATGTTAACTCTGTCCAACTTCAGACAAGCAGTCATTTATCATGTTAACTCTGTCCAACTTCAGACAAACAGTCATTTATCATGTTAACTCTGAAACAACTTCAGACAGGCAGTCATTTACCATGTTAACTAAGTTAACTTCAGACAAGCAGTCATTTATCATGTTAACTCTGTCCAACTTCAGACAAGCAGTCATTCATCATGTTAACTCTGTCCAACTTCAGACAGGCAGTCACTTTATCATGTTAACTCTGTCCAAATTCACACAAGCAGTCACTTTATCATGTTAACTCTGTCCAACTTCAGACAGGCAGTCACTTTATCATGTTAACTCTGTCCAATTTCAGACAGGCAGTCACTTTATCATGTTAACTCTGTCCAACTTCAGACAAGCAGTCATTTATCATGTTAACTCTGTCCAACTTCAGACAAGCAGTCATTTATCATGTTAACTCTGAAACAACTTCAGACAGGCAGTCATTTACCATGTTAACTAAGTTAACTTCAGACAAGCAGTCATTTATCATGTTAACTCTGTCCAACTACAGGGAAGGAGTCCATTTACTATGTTAATTCCATCCAACTTCAAGCAAGCAGTCCAATTACCACGTTTACTAACCAAAATTGTTTTTACAATGATCAAGTCTGCTTCTTGGTCACAAAAAATTATAGTGATGCATTATTGAGTAATATATACTGCCGGTATGTATTATAATACGGGGATAGACAAAATTATCATGGTGAATGAACATTTTCCACACCCTTTTTGTTCTTTATTACTGGCACTTCCAGCTTTTACATACCTTCACCTTTCATATTTAAGTCCATTTCCTCACAGGATAGTAACTCCTCCTTCCCATCTTTAAAGTTTTCCAATGCTTTTTGTAACAAGCTGGTAGGCTGAACGGAGAACATTTTCCCTTTCTCCAATATCTTCTTGCACCTTGTCGGATACCCTGGCAAAATCAAAATATAATATAAAGAGTAGCTCAGGATAATTCTATGCAGCTCAGTATAGTTTTAGAAACTCAGCATAGTTTTCAGCAGCTCAGGATAGTTTTAAACAACTCCAGATAGTTTTAAGTAGCTCAGGATAGTTTTCAGCAGCTCAGGATAGTTTTAAGCAACTCGGGATACTTTTCAGCAGCTCAGGATAGTTTTAAATAACCCAGGATAGTTTTAAGCAGCTCAGGATAGTTTTAAGCAACTCAGGATAGTTTTAAGCAAAGTTTAAACCGCTCAGGATAGTTTTAAGCAGCTCAGGACAGTTCTCATTCAATTAACTGAGAAAATTCCATATTAGTGCTGAGGAATCAGACCACAAATAATTGGTTCCTTTCCTTTTATAGTAATTCTATATTGACTTACATGGCAGTGTGACTAATGTCACAGGACCTATGAAGTAGGGTAGGCATTAGGACTCCGATGCAAACTGAACTCTTGGAAATCACCCCCCCCAGTTGAAATCCTGCCTATATTAAGATGGGCACGGCCCAAGTCAGAATCACCATTGATTTTTATCAAAAATGACCAGAAATTTTTATCAAAAGTAGGTCAGCTCAGAACATGCTGATAAAAGTCCCCTAATGCACCTTCATGCCAAAATTCAAGGTTCTAATGTCAATGGTTCTCCTTATTTTGCTGACGAAAGGATTCGGATGGACTCACTCACTCATTACCGGACAATTTGCAAATGAAAAAGAAAAAGTTTTCAGCTTGCAAAGCCCATTGTCACATTGTAAACTGTCAGTGTGACACCCTCTGACTGGTTGAACCAAAAAAACATGGCACACATTGTAAGCCTGAGCATTCAATCTTCATCAGTTTTGATTGACAAAGCATGCAAAAGAAGCATTAATGTTCATGAGCGAAACGGAAAATGCATCCAGTACATATGATAGAAGAATGAACAAGTTGGATGCTCAGCTATTTGCAAATATCATGTGTATGTAACATCTTAATTGTAAAACCCCAGCCTACTCCCAGTGTTTGGTAATGGATGATGTCGATTGGTCTTAAGCACAAAAGTTGCCCACTGTGTTTTAACCCTAATGCAATCAGAGGGTAAACATGTATCTGACAGTGTGAGGTTAAGCAGGGAGAATGGCTGCAGATCTAGACTTGCACATCCTCGTGATCCTCGTCGATACATTAAGATCGATACACTGACTTGATAACTGTATCCACTAAACTTAACCAATCAGTAAGTGCGCTCCATCAGCTCATTACGCCAATCCGCTGTGAGGTTCGAGTTTTAACTGGTTTGAATTTCATTGCTGCCCAGACTACCTTGGAGGCTAAAATCAACATGCAGGGGTCGAAATTTACACCTGTCCACCTGTCTCTGACAGGTAACTTTTGAAAGAGACAGGTAGAGAAATAAAGTACCTGTCTCTATTGACAGGTAGCCAGTAATTTTGTTTCGGTGTTCAAAATATATCTTCAACAAAATTCATTCAAAACACCTGCTAATAAGTGCAAGTAAACAAGGTTTCATTCATTTATTAGTGTCTTGCAACATCTAACTTTGTCATTAATCTTGAGTTACATGTTCATGTTACGATTGCATGTTCAGGTAATTCTTAAAGGTGACAGGTACACATTTTGGTCACCTGTCTCATGTGACAGGTAAATTATTTTGAATATTTCGACCCGACATGGGGTGTCAAAGCGAAAACTACAGGCTTCAAATACTGATGCACGAATTCAAGGGGAGTAAGAGTGAGTAGTAGGGTTTAACCTCGTTTTGAACCTTCTTTCAGTCACATCACGACGGTGCCTACATGTGCCAGAACACGAGAGTCCTCACAGTTCCTATTTACCCTTGACACTAATAGGCCCAGCCAGTACAGCACCCGGTCACCCAACCAAGTATTGACCAAGCTTTACGTTGCTCAACTTCGGTGATCTGACGAGAACCGGTGTGGCCAACTCTATAAGCCGTAACTCAGCACAACTGCGGGTGGATGAAATGTAAAATATTGTGTAATCGACGCAATGAATCGAGAACTCATCCGATACACACTCGAGTCAACTATTCACATGTCACTGTATCATAACTACCAGAATCCTTTAAGTTAACACAAGATGGGGAGTAACTCTGTCCCAACTGTCTCATACCTTGCTTGAGCTCAAACTGAGCAGCAGCCACATGAACCACAGCAAACTTCCTTCCATAGGATCTAGCATAGTTAAAGAGAGACTGGGCATCATCAGGACTGTATTCACTGTAACAATAAACAGGACAGAAATGTTCAAGTGTTAACAGGCTGTACATGTATTTACATCTTAAGGATGTCCGCTGGTGATTTTTGGCTTTGGCAGCCATTTTGCCTGTTTTTTCTATTGGGTTATCTCCCTTCCCTAGGTTAAGAGATAGGATTCCCTTTAAAAACCTTCTAGCCGAGAATTTTGCACAGCAACATCCATCCAATTTGATAAATTTTGATGGACATTGTGATTATCTGCAAACAGTTAGAATATAAGAAAAAGTTAAATACTATTTATATGAATTTTTCATGAATATTCTTCCAAACTAGGGCTATTCCCTATGATTTCTGGGAAATCAAACTGAACATGGGTCAGTCCACTTAACGTTGCCTACACCTAAAAAATGCACACCAACCTATATTTTTTCTTTGTTTTTTTCTTATATTACACAATTATGAATGCAACAACACACATTATTCAAAAAGTTAATTACTTTGATTTACCACCAGCGGACATCCTTAAAGGACTTTCTCAGTATTGAATTGATATGTCAAAACTTGGCGACTGATGAAGGACTGACAATGTCTACTATCATTCAAAATCGATGCCTATCATGTTCAGTTGAGCTACCAATCCAGACTCACGAAAAATATTATATCAATCTCAGACAAAGTGCACATAGAGGCACAACCCGCACTGAGCTCAATGGTAAATTTTTGGATAGCAGATTTTTGCGCTTCTCAGTATGCTATGAATATAAACTACATAAAAATTTACAGGTGAAGCTCAGAATGGTCCACTGCACATTTTGTCTCGGACTGATATCATCGGAGGGAATTTGGCTTAATGTCACTCTCAAGTTTGTTTCACTCATATGGTGACAGTCAGCCTGATTGGTGGATGAAGCCGGAGTACCCGGAGAGAACCACCGCCCATCGGCAAGTAACTGACAAACTTTCACACATGGACCAACTGGGCTCGAACCCGTGTCGGTTCAGCGGTGTGAGGCTAGCGGTCACCAGTGAAGCGCCTTAGATCACTCGGCCACCAAGGGCTCGAATGACATCAGAAAGCCAAGTTGAGGACATTAACCAGGCTACACTTAGAAACATATCAATGAATAAAATCTGTGGCACGAGTTATTCAGAGTGGTTCATATGTGATCTACTGGAGTATATTTAATCAAATGAAGAAAAAGGTACGTTTCTTTCCACTGAATGTTCAATGACTTACCTCTTCACATTGGCATACTCTATCAAGAGTAGAGCATATGCCATGTTGTTCCTGTGGAGCTCAGACGATATTGCCTGTAAAGAGAAAACCAGGAGTTACAGAAATTTTCTTTCTACCATGTTATAGGGCAAAGGGTCTTTTGAACATTTATAGACTGGGGAGTAACCTAGCACAGCAGTGTTCCTGGGCAGCACCCCAAAAGGATGTTCAGAATGGATAAAAATGCTCGCTGAATGTAGTTCTGTAAATACAGAAAAATACTGAATAATCAGAAAGCTAGTGTAGTGTAGAAATATGTAAATACTATTGTTGTTGCTTCGGCACAGATCTCCTATGAAAATATATTAAATGCAATATGCGAACACATTAACATAGTAACGAATGCCGACTTCACGGGAAAGGACGCGACTGCGAGAGTGTAGAAAATTGGTAGGTATATTACTGTTTGAAGAATAATCTTTCTCATTTAGAGTTAACCTGGTTTACAATACACTGACCTGTATGGCCTTGTCATATACACTACAGAGGTAATTATGGCGATTGACAGGGTCAGCGAATTCCCCATTCTGTTTGACGAATCTTGTATAATGGAGCCAGTCTTCAGGTTTGTTGCCATTCTCTCGTATCTGTGTCGTCAACCCTGTATGGTCTGTATGGTGGTAGTGAGAGGCTGAAAGTAACGAAAGTATGATATTGGACGTGATCGTGACATATATTATTCATACTGGAGTCGAAATCAGCACCTTTTGGCTTGGGACTTTTTGCTAGATGTCGATGCAGCTGAATATCAGCCCAGCACCTGACCTGGAGTTACATCTGTGATGTACTGACTCTGACCTTGATAATTGTGCGACTTCTTGGCAGATGACCATGATGACAGAAGAGGGTGAGAATGGATGAGTAGGAGCACTCGTATTCACAATTGAGCAAACTTAATAAAGAACAGAACTTTTGGTAATAATAATAATTGAGGGAATTCTTCTAATAAATGATTTTTGGGGCCGTTATGGCATTATTATTTTGATCTTCATAGAAGGTTAGACTCTTCATAAAAGGTTAGACTCCTATGGGGGAAGTAGAAGGTCATGCTAACTCAAAACTTGACCTTACCAGTACCTGCTTTCTGCATAATCAGACAGTTACCCCTAAATTATCAAGCCTAGAGAAAATGAGTTCTATGTACATCATCATGTACGGTAATAGTAGCAGTACTCTGTACATACCCTGAAGGTCCCCGGTTAGTGTTCCGCCAAACTGGGGTTTGCTCAAATCTCTCGTTCTGTTCGATGTCAACTCCAGCTTACTGCGTAGGGATGCCAGGCTACTCATTGTCACCAGAATGGCTTACATGGAAATGTCCTCGTATGGTGGTAAACCCTGAAAAACATAAGGTAATATGATAAATTTCAGAATCCTTGCAAGTTGTCCAAAGGCATGACATAGTTAATCAATGGTAGTAGGGCTAATTTTCTGCAACCTCAAAACAGGGTTATCTTCCCCTCTGCCATGTTAATCGACCCTGCTTTCAGTCACTTGGTAACTTCAACAGCCCAAGTGATCATTGCCGCCCCAAAACGAAGTTCTGTGTATGTCATTGGTCACTGCCTTTCCTGATGAAAATTAAACCATGGAGCTTCTGGGTGTAAGAGGAATATGACCCAAATGTTGAGATACAATGTTGAGATACAATGTTGAGATACAATGTCAATGTATGACTGAACTATTATTGTTGACAGTAGACCTGGCATGTCTACTATTATCAAATGCCAGGTCTTGTTGAAAGCGATGTTCAAAGTTCTAGTCCGCACACCCCATATTTTTTTATGCTAAATCGTTGTATGAGCTTACATTTGACATTTAGCAGCGGTTTACTGTTGTTTAGAATGGTCCAAGTTTTTAAAAAAACGAACTTGAATCCCTGCATTTCCACACTTTTTTGGAAAAGACGACCTGCTGACCCATGACGTCGTATTCTGATTACGATCGTTCGTATCCAGCAATCGTAGCGAATGTTCTAGGCGACATTTTCATTGTAACGCCAACTATGTCACAAAGCTAAATTGTAATACCTTTGGTGATACCCCAACGTCAGATCATGGCACGGTTGTCAATCTTCATAGAATTGTAAAAAAATGTTTCCAAAACAAGCGATTGACCATTTAGTCGAGATTTAGTATGAGATTGTATGGGCTGAATATCCAGATTTTAAAATGAAACTGGAACCAATAGAGGATACTTGTAAAGGGCCAATTCTTTGATATCTTATTCTTACGTAGGGTGTCTACAACATCGGATCACAGCACCTTGTATATTTTACAAAAGTAGGTAAAAAGACCATTTTCTCTCCCTCCCATGTTAAGTGAATGGGCCTGAGGCCTCGCCCGGCAACACTGCTGGCGCACATGCCACACAGCCTAGCTATTGTTGCATATATGGGCGAGGTGAACTATCCCCATAATTTGCATTCTGTTCATGGTTGTTTTAGTGCAGCAAGTTGCCATAACAATTTCCATTGGGGAGGGAAACTAGGGCCTGTCCCCATAATTTGCATTCTGTCCATGGTTGTTTTGTAGTTCAACAAGCTGAACCCTAATGACATTTAAATTTGTGATATTGACAACATAGGGTTTAGCCGTTGAACCAAAAATTCCTAGTGCAAAATTTCGGCCTCCTGACCTGGGACCTGGGTAACATCGGGTGGACTTGCGCTCATAATAGTCAATAATACCTACCGCTTTACACTTGTTTAGATAGAATATATATTTGCTTACTTACCTGGCCATTTATTTCCTGTCCAGCTTCTTTCATTTCCATAAACGACAAAAGAAAAGAAAAATTATCGAGCTTGATCTTTCAAAAACTAAATCGATAGCTATCTTGAAAATATCTTTATGGTGGCACGAGATGGATTGTAAATTTCAGGATTGTGGACAGAAAAGTCTGAAAGGGCTCTTTCGTAAGGCTTTCACATCTGCATCTATCTGCATTTGAATGTAAAATTGTAACTATCGGTATCACGCATGACAGAAGGCACATACCAAAGAAGGTAATTTACGCGATTTTCCATCTCCCTAAGCGCCTGGGTCGACCGAGTGGATTCAGTTTTTTTACTCTTGTAATCCGGAATTTAGATAGTGTCATGCGCGAGAATTACAGGGCTTCGTGTTTAGCGCGAGTGATAGCTCACCTGCACGCAAACACTCACGTCAATTCATGCCACGAGAGTGATTTTAGCTCACGTAAACTGTCACATTTTATATTGTATTATATTGCAATCACTCGCCTGACTTTTAAATACCCTCTCCTAAATATTTTGACGCGAGCTATTTTTAGCTCGCGCACTAATTCTAAACACGAAGCCCTGGAATTAGTTCAACAACTGAACAAGCTAAACCCTAAGGATATTTAATTTTGTGATATTGACAATGTAGGGTGTAGCCGTTAACCGAAAATTCCTATCACAAAATTTTGGCCTCACGACCTGGATCAGATCGGGTGGATTTGCGCTAAATAATACCTCCCGTTTTGAAGTTGTTTGGATAGAATACATATTTGCCTTACATGTACTTCCCAGACCATTCCCCTGTCCAGCTCCTTTCATTTCCATAAACGGCAAAAGAAAACAAAAATTAATGAGCCTGATATTTTAAAACTAAATCGGTAGCCATCTTGAAAATATCGCTATGGTGGCACGAGCTGGCCTGATAAAGGTAATTCGGGATTTTTCATCTCCTTAAAGGTTATACAAAATGGTCTCAAAATCTGCTACTTTTTTGTGCTAAATTGTTGTAGAGGTGATTATATAGACTTGTTTTACATTTTTGTATGTTTTCAAACTGCCCAAGGCTGGAAATAGCAGCAGTAAAGTGCGACAATTTCATGCCCCTTTCAAAACGGCGAAAGCTGTGACCGCTTGACCTGTGACGTCACAACCTGATTACGATCTCGCTCAAATGCCTGTTGTGACGTCAAAATGTCAGCGACGTCACGCTAGAACTCCCACAGTTGGGTGAATCTTTCGTAACAACGCCCGACGTCATAGACTATGACGTTTACGGCGCAATCGTAATCAGGTTGTGACGTCATGAACCAGAGGTCACGGCTCCAATACGTTTTCCCCCACATGTGTGCTATTCGTGTCCTAAAACCCACTTCGATGACATTATTCGAGAAAAAAATACTAATTTGTTGTTTGGAACACTACTGGGTATGTTTTAATGCAAAGTAGTATAGAGTCATTTGGTATAACCTTTAAGAGACTGGGTTGACTGAGTTGGTTCAGTTTTTTGGACTCTTGTAATTCTGAATTTAGATAGCGTCACCTGCCAGAATAAGAATCACGTGCAAGTCAGGCGGATTTAGTTTTTGAAAGATTAAAGCGCGATATTTTTTTTTCTTTTGCCATTTCTGGAAATGAAAAGAGCTAGACAGAGGTAATAAATGGCCAGGGAAGTAGACAAATATGTATTCTACCCAAACGAGTGCAAAGCGGCAGGTATTATTGATTTTTAAGAGCGAAAAAAAAACCCGTTCTGATCCAGGTTGGGAGACAAAAATTTTGTGATATGAATTTTTGGCTCAATGGTTACATGTCACCCTACATAGTCAATATCACAAACTTAAATGTCAGTATGGTTTAGATTGTTAAACTAGAGGGAAAATCAGAATCATGCGCTAATGTTCTAAAGCTCCCTAATTTTTTTTTTCTTTTCTTTTGCCGTTAAATTATGGAAATGAAAGCGAATGAGTAAGATTTACTGTCATTTTCAATAGTTTTTCAGTCATATCACGACAGTGCCTACATGTGCCAGAACACCAGAGTGTCCACAGTTCCTATTATCCTGGACACTGATCAGCCCAGCCAGTGCAGCACCCGGTCACCCATCCAAGTATTGACCGAGCTCAACGTTGCTTAAAGTGATCGTAAACCCTCAAGTAAAGTTTCGATCAAATGAAAGACCATTGCCAACAGTGTCAGAAAATATTTATTTAAATTTTTTACGATTTTATTACACAGAGTAAACTGCAATTAAAGCATGGTATTCTATGGTGGTCTGTTGCAATCATATTTAGGTCCAGTGACATCACACTGCCTTAATACATATATTTCAAACTTTGTATGCACTTTCCAGGCCATCCTTAAAAATAAGTTTGTTGCGCGTAACCCGACCGACCGTCCAAAAATCCGCCGACTGGAAACTTTTTTCACCGATTTTCCGACCGGTCATCTTTTTATTTTATTTTGCAATGTCAGAATTATCTCCCCTATCTCCTCTCTCGGGTAAACGTATGTAAAACGTTCGCCCAGCAAAAGCAAGCAGGATTTCACTCTCCAGTAGTCGGCATGTGAGCTTATGTCACACTTTTCGAAGGCATATCCTCCATGGCCCAGTCCGTAGGGGAATGCAGTTTTCGTCGACCACGTGTATATGGCGGGAAGTTCCCCCTTCTGTTTTGTGTTTGGGTTTGATGGAGAGTCGAGAGGACAATAAACACATCGAGAGGCAACAGCAACACAGGATGGGAAAAATATTTCAAAACGGTTGGTTATTAAAACCTGCCATACAGAGCTCTGTCGCGAATCGATGTGGAACGTAGACATGTTTAGGACTGCCACCACCTCGTGGGTCCGTACACCGACAGATTCTGAGACTGACGATGTTACAACAACAACGATGTTTGGATTTCTACTTTTATCCGAGAAGACTTCAGTGTGCCTAAATGCAGAAAATCTATACTGCTTTGTTGTTTAACCGAAACTTTATAACCCTCTATGTCGGTGGCTTCAGCGGTCTTGACAAATTAGACCCGTCAGCTTAATTTTGACATTCCGATGTCGGCATCAAATACGCTTGTCAGAATTCCACCTCGGACTAAATTCCACGAAAAGACACAGGTTAGAAACTTAGTATTTGCCTCATTGTTGTCAGTAAATTAAATTACGATGTATTTTTAATCTGAATAAAGGAAGTACCTAAGTATTCAATAAAAGCACACCACATTTTAATTTGCGACGAGGAAGGGCGGTAATGATGTTAATGATTAATTTGAGGTAATTTTATCAACTTCAAATGGTAATTAACAACCTTCTGTATAACACTGAGAGGATTTTTTTCTTTCCTGTCACAATTTTGGCAAAAGTGTGTCTGATAGTGGTATATGTAAATTTTTTTTTGACCAGCTAGTCACTAATCATTGTCAAGAATGTGTTCAAGGATGTTGATGTCTTCTAAGAAATAAAACGTTACACAAGCCTGAATTTAAGAATATCTTGCTTAATACCTTGAAGATAACTAGTTTTCTATACTGAAATAATTTTGCTGCCAGACAAAGAGTATTTTTCAAATGACCTGCTTAGTATCTGAACAAAATCACACTAACCTCTTCCACCCTCCCCAAAATGAAAACCTGATCTAAGAAAAAAATAAAATTACCTACCTACCGACCCCACTTCTTGAGGTACAATGTAGGGTCGGGTTACAGCCAACAAACATATTTTTAAGGATGGCCCCAGTGCTTCATTCAAGCTTAAGGTATCTATACTTTGAGTTTCAACACAGACTCACTGTTCCAATGTGCATGTTCCAAAATCTGGGAAATTAAATGCAAGATTCAAATTGACTTGACACTTATGAGTCACCATCTCCCAGATTTTGGTGAAACATGCACATTGGAACAGTGTGTCTGTGTTGCAACTCAAAGTATAGATACCTTAAGCTTGAATCAAGCACTGGAAAGTGCATACAAAGTTTGAAATATATGTATTAAGGCAGTGTGACGTCCCTGGACCTAAATATGATTGCAATAGACCACCATAGAATACCATGCTTTAATTGCAGTTTACTCTGTGTAATAAAATCGTAAAAAATTTTAAATAAATATTTTCCGACACTGTTCACAATGGTCTTCCATTTGATGGAAACTTTACTTGAGGGTTTACGATCACTTTAACTTCGGTGATCTGACCAGAGCTGGTGTGTCCAATGTGATACGCCGTACCTTGGAAATGAAAGGTGGACAGAGGAAATAAATGGACAGGAAAGTAGGCAAATATGTATCTATTCAAACGAATGCAAAGCAGTAGGTATTACTGATTTTTATGAGCGCAAATCCACCCAAATTGTGACCCAGGTAGGGAGGCCGATATTTTGCGATAGGAATTTTCAGTTCAACGGCTAAACCCTACGTTGTCAATATCACAAAATTAAATGTCAGTAGTGTTTAGCTTGTTGAACTACTGTCTGTCCCAGATAATATATCCAAAATGTTTTCGGTGATATTTTGGAGACGTTTTATCGAATGACATTGAAACTTCACACACTAAAAGTACTAATTTTATTTCGAAGTACCAAGAAAATCCATCCAGTAGTTCTCAACAATTCGCAAAAACATAAATTAGATGGGGAATTTGTGGGTTATTTTTTTATGTCATGACGTCAAGCCTGCATGTTATAACATTGGCAGATCAATGTCATTGTGGCTCCAAAATAACATGGTAGGCATAGGTGATTTTTGCCAATTCTCAACAGATTTTAAGGGCAAACCTAAGAAGATTGAAAATTACTGATCGAAATGATAGTCCTAGGCAGTGTTTGCCAAATATCTCCAAAATGGGTACAAGGATTTGGATGAAAATTTCGCATACATTGGTTCAGATTGTTGTGGTTATTCCAATGCAATTAGAAACCAAATATATTACTATTTCACAAAGAAATCACTCTTGCAACTTACCGCATTGAACTGTAAGGCTGCCAGGGTGCATTACTTGGATAGGAATTTAAAAACGCCCAATAAACTTCCTTTAAATCAACCACAATTAGATCCCACACAGATAATAGCAAAAGGAATTGAGAATGGCTTCAAAATTGAAAATTTGCAAGCAGGAAATGAGCGACAAATGACCCGCCATGGCATCTTCTTCACTTTACTTGTCGCTTGGAATTATGGGTAGGTAATATTCGCTGTATTGTTTACAATATTACTAATGGTACAGAATAAAAATTATGATATTACCGTCCTTGACAACTGGACACAGAGCAAGATTGTTACTTATATCAAGTGAAATACTACCTGCCAAGGGAGACACAATGAAGCAAATGTTGGATTATTAACCTATTTCCGTGTGTATTTTTACGTTCTTTTCAAAAGCTCCGCCCCGCCATTTTCATCGTCACAAACTGGCTGGGTCAAGCACCTTGGCTGCATAAACATGCGCCGGAAATCTAACAGTCATTCAACATCCCGAACTGTAACGAATCCTTACATGTTCACTTAGTATGTATTAATGGATTGTCATAATACCAATTAAATCGTCTATTGATTAATAATTATCGTTTAGTGAAGGGACTATATATCTGGGTGGTTTGCCTCAGTTGTTGGGAGTTAAATGGCATTCGGGTTTTTCCGACGACTCCTTCGAAAATCAGCGAACCATGACGTCAACATGCATCGTGCACTCCAAGTTATTTTTGTCAATTTTTGTAAATGGATTTAGTAAATACATTCTATAGAGCACTAGTCGTTTCTTACTTGCACAATAATTGTTTTTGCATTAGTTTCTGATACCTGCAGTATTATTTTGCTGGGCATTTCTGTTCATATACTCGGTCAGATACGAATTGCTGGCGGACGATAGTGTGGCGTAAGTGTGGAATCCTCCAACACAACAACAACACATGGAGGAAAGCGACCCATCAATATTGTGGTTTGTATTTGTCCAAAAACTGTTTGCATAGGCAATAATCATGCTTGTATATAGTTGGAAATATGATAGTTAAGTTCAGTACTCTTCTATGGGCGTGAATAAATCTGTCAGAACAGGTCAGACCTCTATGCAACGCATGTTTACCTTGTAGCCGGTCATAACTCAAGGACCATGTGCTCCATTCTTATGTAAAACGGGGGGAGTATACTGTATAAACACACATGTAGATTAACCCCCCAAATATTCGTCGTGTATACTCGTGTAATATGGTTCTATGTCTGCTGTATTCGGTAATCAAGGGTTAAATTTACCAACTGAATATTCAACTCCGCTGTAAAAGAAGTACTTGCAGAAAATGGCAGTGGAACATTTACATCCTGTGCTCATTTCCTGTTTGTAAATTTTCAATTTTGAAGCCATTCTCAATTCCTTTCCCAATTATCCGTGTAGGATCTTCTTGTGATTGATTTAAAGGAAGTTTATTGGGCGTTTTTAAATTTCTATCCAAGTAATGCACCCAGGCATCCTTACAGTTCAATGCGGTAAGTTGCAAGAGTGATTTCTTGGTGAAATAGGAATATATTTGATTTCTAATTGCATTGGAATAACCACAACAATCTGAACCAATGTATGCGAAATTTTCATCCAAATCCTTGTAGCCATTTTGGAGATATTTGGCAAACACTGCCTATGACTATCATTTCGATCAGTAATTTTCAATCTTCTTAGGTTTGCCCTTAATGAAACATGGGGGGAAAAAACAGTATTTTTTAGTTTATATCACTTCGGGAAATTGCGGAATTCGGAAACGTTGTCGAATTCGGGAACAGTTGCCGAATTCGGAAACAGAAAGATTGCCGAATTCGGCAACGTTCCCGAATTCAGAAACATGCCTATTTGATTTTCAAAGCATGAGCGACATAGGACAAAACACACATTTTCTCACCTGTAGAAAAAAACGCCAGGTAGAATTTCCGAATGCCACGATGAAATGCCATAGAAAAGGTGCTGCCACCTGTTGGTACAATAAAATTATATCCGATCGCTAAGACGAACGCCCGATCGCATTTTATGTGAAATAAGGGTGGATTTAGGCCTCAAAGTTGTCGAATTCATAAACCTTTTTCCCAAAAGTTCCCGAATTCGACAACGTTTCCGAATTCCGCAATTTCCCGAAGTGATATACTGTGTGAAGTTAATGTTGTAAGATAAACTGTCCTCGAAATATCACCAAAAACGTCTCGGATATATCTGGGACAAACAGTGGTGCAGCAAGTTGCAAGAACTGTTTCCATATCAGTAAAGAAACAGTGCATCAAATGACGTAGGGGACCATGCGACAGGATTTCACTATCGTGTTGTTGTTGTTCAATGTTGTTGTTGTTGGAAGAGAAGAACAGAAGAACGAATCTTGCCGGCTCTTGTTAGCAAAAAGTATGCATTCTTCACTGCCCAATTCAGGATATTTTGCAAAACTGTATAAATGTGCATAGACTACAAGTGAAGCATCGTGTTCACCATCTTTGAAACTTACTTATTTGTCAACCTTGAGATGTTTGCTGTTCTCTTCCGCATTTGAATTGGCGCTATTTTCTGATTGGCTGACGGACTGAAAGCGTAATGGACTCGTACCCCTGCGACTTTCTGGCGCGTACATGTGGAAGTTCCGGGGGGAACTTTCGTGATACAGCCGCTGTTGCGGTCAGACAGTTCACTGTCCCTGTCTGTTTTCGGTGAAACATATACGTTGACGAAATTGAAAGGGAAAAGGGAGTGACAGGGAGTTGGCCTACGGTATGAATGACAGAAAACTGAACGAAATAATCCACTGCAAAATGGATGATAAGCGTCGTACCTTCGTATCGTATGGCAACAGCAAAGGGCATAAAGCGGTCTGCAACATGGGGAACGCCCACACAGGGAGAGCAATCAGATGGCAAAACTCCCTTATTGGAAGAGTATTTGAACTATTATAAAACTTATTGTGCCAAATGATATACAATTTGTAAACCAGAGTTATCGTGAATATCCACACTTCATTGTAAATCTGATAGACTTCTTAACACAAGTTAACCATGGAAGTTCTAAACCGTAGGCCTATTATGCATTCATCTTTCTACCGTTCCAACCCGAGAGATAACTGGAGCCTATAGGCTATTATATGTATCTATGTCTAACAGGCATTGCAAACAAAAATTTCATCAAATAGTCTGATTTGATAGGACTGGAGCTAACAACTGCGCTGAATTGCTCACAGCAGGGCTGGTTTCAGTTTAACTAAATTATCAGCACTTTTTACCAGCCCGATAAGTAGTCTCCCCCTCTACAAACATGGTATTATAGAAAGATTTTGATCAAGCTAGAAAAATACAAGAGTACTACAACATTATTGGAGTTGAAGTCTTAGTCTGATATTCCGAGAATTGATCAATGGAATTGGAATTTTGAGATGTCATTTTTTCCAAATGTAAGCCTAAATATATGCCGGAATATTAACAGAGCTCAGCTATAATGGAATATTCACAGAGATTTCCAAGTTATAATATTGATCATTCATAGCATTGTGCAACTATTTTTTTGAACATGAGGCACCAGAGGTGATACAACCCATCAGCCACTTAACAACCCAGATCCACATGTTTTTATGGGTGTAGGAGTTTGGAGGCTTGATATAGAGTGAAGGCATTTTAATACGCTTTTGTATGAACCACTGATTGAACCAATGGGCTTAATAAAATTAATATCTAGCTTCACAGGCACTGTTTTGAAGAAAAAAAGATGCGGGAGTGAGGTTCTTTGCCTTTTTTTCTTTTATCCACACCAAATATGGCCATCTTTTCTGGCAAACCGATGCAGTAGTATCAAGGAGAAGAAAACATGTGACTAATGTATATACTGAATGAAAGATCTATCTCCCCCGTATCCAAAAATGTAAGCAAATATTTTTTGCGATTTTTTTCTACTCGATTAAATCGGCGTTCAACATGCGCATCGTTGTCTCTCAAGCATGCCGCCATTTTGGCTCGGGTCGTCTAAGCGTGTGACGTCACCCGGGCCTCGCAGCTCTCTAGCGGGAAAGTCGAAAATATAATGACGTTGCATGGAGATATATTACAAACCAAGCCTTTCTTATATTGGAATGATTACAATTTGACAGGAATAGGACCCGAACGTCGTAATATGACTGGAATAGTGTTGAAAGACTAATAAACTCACTCCAGTTTATTGCATCAGCCTCACTGTGCAAAAGTTCTTCTCTGACAGGGACCGCGGAGTGGGGGAAGGGGGGGGGGGGGTTGCACTTCTTGGGACCGCAATGTTATAAGTCCTATATCTTAGATAGCACCAGTCCAACATTTAACATGGCCGGTATAGAGTTCAGCCCCCCAACTTTCAAATGTGCCCCGCGGCTCCTGCCTGATGCGTTTGGAGTAAAATCCTGCCGACCGATGTTTTGAACCCACTATTTCAGTACATTTGATTTCAACATTGGGAACCGATGAAATGTCACGGTCTTTGAAAAGTTTGGGGCACTGCGGCATGATGCCCGTGTATTTGCGGAATATTCTAATCCATCGTGAGCTTCTCATACTTTAACGTATAGGGCGGAAGTGAGTATGAGCCCGGCTGACGTCACGCAGGGATGCGAGTAGTATATAAAGCGCAAATTGGGTATGATTGACCTACTTTTGGGGAGGTCATCGATGACGTCACAGAGGTCAAAGGTCACAGAGGTCAAAGGTCAAAAGTAGTTCCGTTACTTCCGGTCACGTGACCGGAAATGACCTTTTGTATTCTTCCGTGGTGATGCGGTCTGGCGGTGATGCGGCCAGAAAGTAGTCCGGCGGTGATGCGGTCCGGAAAAAAGTAGTTCCAGGGCCATACGTTGCTTTTCGCCTATGACGTCACTATGACGTCACATCCGGGTCAAAAGGTCACGTGACAGCCCGGAGTTATCTCCTCCTAGTTCCAGTGTTTGCCACCAGGGGCAACGAGAGTACCTGACAATAAATACGAGGGTCAGTCACAGTGTGCGTCATTCACCGTTCGTTATTGGGTCAACCATGTCACCGAGGGACCTACCCATAAATACGAGGATTAATCAAAGTGTACGTCATTCACCCTTCGGCATTTCGTCAACCATGTCACCAGTCCTACGAGCCATCCTGCCCCTTACTCTTGAGGTGGGGTTACACGTCTATGAAGATAAAGTCACCCTCGTGGAAGACCGGGATGTCTGTGGGTCGGGTCTGAAGTCCACATCGAATACGGTTACCCTACACCGTGACGGCTGGACCAAATTTAAACGGGTGTTGAGCGGTGAGCTCGACGGAAACCTCATCCACATAGACAATGCCAGCTACGTACACCGTGGACCCTTCTTCGCACGCCTGGGGTGTTACCAAGACCCTACGCGAGGCTTCACCCTAGACCCCGATCTGTGGACAGCCTTCGAGAAAGTGGTGCCTATTGTGGACCAGCTGTTTACACCGGACGAGCGGTCAGCTGTTCAGTTGGGTTGGTCTCGTACTATTGAGGACGCGCTGGCTGAACCCAATAAACAAATTTCTAGCAATGAAGCGGAGCCAGACGACGATGCCATTGATTACCCGGCTAGACTCAGCCAACCAACACAACGGTGGTAGAACCCGAACATGAGACCTCGTTATAAATAAACGATACTCTCCGGGTCCATCATCATTTTGTCACCATGAAGCGCTGGGAGAAGGTGTTGGATAACTTATACTACAGTTCCGACAGTCCGGCGGCCTATAGTGCATTGCCGGCTCTCTATCGAGCGGCCAAACCCCAGGGGATACAACGTGCCCAAGTCCGAGATTGGTTAAAATAACAAGGCACCTATACCTTACATCGAGCTGCCCGCCGTCGTTTTCTACGGAACCGGGTCATCGTGGGTGGTATTGATGCCCAATGGCAGGCGGATTTGGTCGATATGAGTGCGTTCGCCAAACACAACGATGGGAATCGGTATATCTTGACGTGCATCGATATCCTGTCTAAGTATTAGTGGGTGGTACCCATCCGGACGAAAACAGAGGCGAATCTCATAGCGGCTTTCAAGGACATCTTCAAGACTGGGCGCAAACCCTTGTATTTGCAAACCGGCGAAGGCACAGAATTCCTCAACCGACCGTTCCAAGACTTTCTCAAGAAACAGAAGGTCTTCTTCTTTCACACCTACAACGAGACGAAGGCTTCCGTGGGGGAAAGGTTCAACAGGACATTCACAGGCCGCATGTACAAATATTTCACGTACAAGAATACACGGCGGTACATCGATGTTCTCCCGAAACTTGTGAGTGGTTACAATCGAGCCTATCACCGGAGTATACAGACAGCCCCCATTCCCGTCACTCAACGGAATGAAGCCCAAGTCCGACGTGTCTTGTACCCCATGCAATCGCAACGAGCACCGAAGGAGGTGTTCAAGGTCGGGGACCCTGTACGGATCAGTAAAGTCAAGGGCAAGTTCGAGAAGAGTTATCTCCCCAACTGGAGCGATGAGCACTTCCTGATTAAACGGCGCCTACCAGGAAAACCGCGAGTCTATGAACTGGAAGATCTACAAGGAGAAACACTGCAAGGGACGTTTTACGACGTAGAATTACAGCCTGTCGTAAAAACAAAGCAAGACTACTACACGGTGGAGCAGATTTTGAATTACAAGCGTCTAGTCCGTCATTCATAATCTAGCCGTCGTCCATTAGAGAATATCCGCGTCCATAATCCAAAGACCTATTCCATTTTCCACATAACAGTATTAGCACCAAATTCAAAAAGACAATCATAGTACACACAAACATAGGCTTGTTTCCTGCAAGAGAGAAGCGGTCAACAGTTTTCAATGATGCCGGCAAGACATCATGATGTTCCAAAAATATCAAATCCGTATCGCTGATCAGTATTCTTAATCCATAATATTCGTTATAGAGTCGTCATCTAAAAAAAAAGATGTATCTCAGTCACGCTTTGATTGTGACTGTTCATATGAGTACCATGAGGATCTTGAAGTACATGGGTTCATACGGTCCCTAGCCCCGGGTTAAGCGGAATTAGACACAAGTTACGAAACGTAGCGCCATAGATCTTGCACGCTACGTTCGTATTTTGCTATCAGCATGCGATATGTATCGCCAAATTTGAGAAAACTTTGAGTGGAGGCGCTTGGTGGAATAGCCCTGTTTTATAAGTTTCTGCAACAATGTTTTGTGACGTTGATTAAAATCATCACATTTAACACAGATCTAGCAAATGCTACTAAGCGAGATATGTATACGCCATATGCAGGTCCCACTGGAATATTACTATCCAGAAAGGGATAGTTTACGATGTCGAAATTGTAATCATCTCTTTTGTCATAAAGTCGACGAGAGAGAATGCCCGCTTCATTTTTATAGAGGTAGAGATCTAAATAAGATGCGCCTGTAGGGCTATCTGTAGTTTCCTTCAAATCCAGTGAAGGTGGATATATATCCTTCACTGCGTCATTTATATAGCGATTATCCACAGCGACAAGATCGTCTATATAGCGTTTGGTGAATGAGAAGGAACGGGCTTTGAATGGATCGGTTTTTGAAAGCGCCTGCATATAGTCATATTCATAAGAGAACAGATATAGGTCAGTCAATAGGGGTGCACAATTATTGGAATACCTATATGCTCTTGATATATTGTGTTGCCAGATTTCACAGATATTTTTAATGAGAAATTCAAGTAACTCTATAAACAAAGAAACACCCCATGAATGATATCTCTTGTATGTAGTAGAGCTAAAGAATGCTTTATGGCTTCCGACATTAATATATCTACGATCAGTTTTCTTGAACACAGATACTATTAATGAACTTAGACGGTCAATAAGGTCCTGATGAGGATTGTAGTATAGAGAGTCGAGAAATCCCATGTGGATACATGTCTGTACGGTATGTGACCTTTAGCATCAAGTTCTTCCGTAAGACATTTTGAGTTTTTCAATATCCACATACATTCAACGCCAGAGTTCTTGAAAATAGTGGCGCAATACCTTTCCCAAAATGCTTTACCTCCTGAAGGGCCCTCGTCAATAGGGTTGAAAGAAGCTTGGTGGTGCAGCTTCTAGAACCAGCTATGAATCTAGCTTTGTATGGTGATTTATGCATTTTGGGAGTCCAGTATATTCTTGGTATGTCGTTATGATTGGTTGGAAGACAAATACCTCTTTCCATGAGAAACTTTTTGTGATTGTTAAATAAATCTTCCAGAGTAAATGCAGTTTGGGAGTAAGTAGACGTATTTGATGAAGATATGTCTACACTCAATTCTTTAACCAGCACCTGGTAATAGTAATATTTACATATGAATATTATAATATTCGGAGCTTTGTCTGCTGGGACTATGACGAATTTACTCTGGAGATTTGCTAGAACTTCTTGCGAATTGAGGTTTCTCAGAACTTGTTTTGCTTGGGGAAGAGTACTTCTGTCAATATGGCGGATTGTTTCAACGACCTTGCTTTTGGTGAGGTCCAGCCAATCAGCGAGTACTGTAGGTTCAACTTTTTCTCGCTTAGACCAATCAATAACGTACTATTCCAATGCAGACAGGACTATCTTCTGGTCGACCTTCAGATTTATTCTTCTTGGCTCTCTATATTTAGGTCCTTTCATCAGGAGTAATTTCAGATCCTTATCACTCACCACATCAAGGTCACCAGTCACAATATGTTTGCATGGTGTATAGATAAAGTTCGACGATTCACAATCACAACTATAGCCTCCTGACGTGTATAAGTTCCAGTCAAACTCCTGGACAGCATTGGAGTAATTGAATATTTTGGTGGCTATAGATTTAGTGTACTTATATGAAATGCAAGGAGGTTCTGTGAACTTAAAATAGTTTGGTACAGTGTTGCGTACCTCTGGATCATTCAGGATTCGAGGTAAATTAATGATGTCCAGTCCTTTATCTAAGTAGTGGAGTTTCAAGAAAAGCCGATCTTGAGAGGTTTCGATTATGTTCACTGGACGATACAACCGAAAATACGCTATATCTTGACATACTTTAATGATTTTTGATGGTATTATATTTCCTGAAGACGCAGATTGTTGTATATCTCTGGCTATTTGATCTAAAGCTCTCAGAGGTAACGCATACAGAACTGTACGTAAGCTATGTATACTATTGGGTGTGTTAGTTAAACCCACTAAGTAATTTAAAGTGATATGATCGTGAATCATCGAACTATTAAACTTAGAACGGCGGGTTGTAGCATTGCCGAACCCACTGACATTATCATTTAAACCAAACGGAAACACTGACCCAAGTTCTAGCATCCAGAATAATTCCCGCTCTCGGATTTTTCTCTCAAATCCAAAAGGGGAATCCTTAGCAGATGGATAGACGACGTCTATGATCTGAATACTAAAGTTATCCCAGCCGTGGTCGGGTCCAGAAAAATGCCTACCTATAAGCAATTGCTTTTTCCTAACGGATTTTCTGTGACCGTTCACCCTAAGATGGAGTCTTTGGGTGGTCTTGCCAACATACTGTTGACCACACTTCTTACAGGAAACTAAATAAATACAGTTAGTAGTAGAACAACTAAGATCAACATACGAGTTAACAGAATATGAGTTACCAGTTAACGCGGAACTAAATGAAGCTGAAGTATTAAAGAGTGACGTGGCAAACTGTTTCATTTCGTCAAATGGCAAGGCTGGCCCAGCTCGTTCAATTCCTGGGTCGCAGCCAACCAGGTGAAACGACTATAAAACCAGACATCACTACCGTCATCCTTCATCCCACGCTCGACCATGAACACGGTGCTGTGGACAAACAACGACCGCCTCTGAACCTTACGTTTCCCAAAACGCGCAAAGCGCAAGTGGGCTTTGTGGTGACATTGGTAACCCTGCTGGGTGTGTTGTACGGCGGTGTTTTACGACGTCGTGTACCTCGTCTCTCTACTTAACCAACCTAGAACACCAACCGTGAGTGCCAGTCAAACCAGTCTACAGATAGTACCCGTGGTCGAAACCGCCCCATTCACCCCCACACCGAGTATACAGTCCACATCAACCTCCACACCGAGTATACAGTCCACACCTACACCAAGTATTGCGGTGTCCAGTACAACCACCCACAGTGAGCGTTCGTTGACAACGGTATCAAAGCTCGACGCACCGACGACTCCGGTTCACTCGTACCAAATTTACAAGAGCGGTTTACCACGACAGCGGATACACGTTCAACCATGGACCCCCGGTGGCAACATCCCTTCACTTGCGTCATCGCAGGACCGACGGGTTCCGGCAAAACGCACTTCGTCAGGAAGCTCCTCCAACACGCCGACAGCATGATCACACCACCCATTGCCCGAGTCGTGTGGTGTTACAGAGAATGGCAAGCGGCGTATGCAGCAATGCACCACATCACGTTCGTGGAAGGGTTACCCAACTTGGCCGATTTGGAACCGGACACCTTGGTAGTTCTGGATGATCTCATGGCGGAAACGGATGCCCGGGTCACCCAACTCTTTACGAAAGGCAGCCATCATCGACGGTTGAGCATCATCTATATCGTCCAGAATCTGTTCAATAAAAACAAAGAACATCGGAACATCAGCTTAAATGCCCACTACCTGGTGATCTTCAAAAACCCGAGATATACCACTCAACTGCTGCACCTGGCGAGGCAGATGTATCCCGGACGCACTGCGTTTGCGTTGGAAGCCTTTAAAGATGCCACAACTCCTCAGTATGGGTATATGCTCTTCGACCTGAAGCAAACCACCCCCGACCACCTTCGACTACGGACCGGTATCTTTCCCGGAGAGACCCACCACATGTACATGCAAAAATAATGTAAACACACCCACAGTGGCACCCCCAGCTGGGGTGTGTATGTGACGATGGGGATAATAAAATATATAGAACACACCATCCTTGTTTATGTTGTCTTTGTCGACCCGTAATAAAAGGGTAGGATTGGAGTTTCTAGCATTAGTTGTACATGATGTCTGCTCGAGTACGGAAGCACGCTCCGACGCTCCGTGTTTTGAAGACGGCCCCACCCGAGTTGGTCCGAACCAATGTACGTGGCGCAGACCCTGCTCTCGTGTGCTGTCTGTGTGAGATTGGACTCCATATCTTAAAAGGCAACGTACTACTGACTCCGGCTCAGAAGGCGAAGTTGGCCAAGCATAAGACAGGTCTGCGAACCTTAGTCCAGAAGCGAGTCTCTCAAACACAAAAGAAAAAGGTGTTACAGAAAGGCGGCTTTCTCGGAGCCACTTTAGCACCGTTGGCCGCTTCCGTGTTGGGACCAGTATTGGGTGGACTGTTCGGCCGACAATGAACCACACGAAAAAATGGTCCTCGTCGAACCTCGGCTCCTTCAAAACCTTCAATCACCGTACCCCGTACCCACTACGGTGAAGACGATAAACACACTCGATGAAGAGATGCGTCAGATCTTACAACGACCGGGGTTAAGCAACAGTGAGAAAGTACAACAGTACAATGAAACGCTTCAGCGGTACATGGCGTTCATGGACCAATACAAAACCCTCTCTACCCCAGCAGCACCACCACCACCACCACCACGCGACACACCACCGACCTCAGCACCGCTCCAACAGCCGCCATTACCAGGGGTACCACCTACAGCCCCACAGTGGGTCGAAGACGAAGTCCTGAAGAGTGTACCTGCATCGTTCAAGAAACAAGCTGGCCTGGTATTACAACGGATGAAACAGAATCCTAACATGACTTGGAATGATAAAGGTGAACTACTGGTACAGAATCAGGTGATCCCCGGTACCCACATGACAGATTTGGTGAATGACCTGATGCGTCAACGCAGGTCGCACACGGATCCCCGAGGATGGGGGGTCTTCGCTCAAGGCTTGAAAGACATGCATATACCACAGGAATTGGTGGGGAACTCCCAGCGCTGGGCCTGGATGCAGCGTGACTCGCCGGTGCACGCACGACGACACACTCCACAACCTTCTTGGGAACCCGACTGGGAACCAGAGTCACCCCCCCAAAACACCACCACGGCGGGCACCTACTTTTCACCCCTTTTACCACGCCACCCCCTGCAACCACCAAGATCTAAGTCACCGCGACCATCACGACGATTAGCGTCCAAGGGCTGGGAGAAGCATTAAAACCAACAGCAGCAGCAGGAAAGCTCAGTCGTCATGTTTTACCTCACTCTACCCAGTAACAGCTCGATTGATGTGTTTCCTGACAACACCTTGACGAAGTACGTGACCCAGTTACCGCAACCGTTGCATTTACCTGGACGCTGGGAATGTGGACTCGTGGATATCCAATACCCTTATTCGTGGTACAACGTGCGAGGTGGTGAAGTGTGGTACGAGGTGACCTACGAAGGACAAGAAACCCGACTCACCCTACCCGAAGGCCAATACGATACTCCCAAGGAGTTCATGGGTGGGCTGAGAAGTCTGATGCATTATAAGTCTCTATGGGACGTCACGAATACTTCACAACCCATAAAAACTTTCCCCTTCAAAAATCATGTGGACTTCGATTACAACGCACACAACGACAAGGCCAGTCTCACTCTCAGCCCCAACGTGAGTGTCGAAATCAGTCCTACCCTACAGCAAATGCTGGGTCTCCATCTACAGGGGTACGTTGGCCCCACCGGCGAGACAGGCCACATCCCGATGGACATGCGTGGTGGTATGTATGGCCTGTACATCTACTCAGACGTGGTCGATGCACACATTGTCGGAGACAGCAACGTACCTCTACTACGCGTCTGCCCGGTGAAAGGCAAGTATGGAGCTCAAATCACCCACAGTTTCAGGCACATCGTTTATCTACCAGTCAGTCAGACCGATATTAGCTCCATCGTCATCGATATAAGAGACGACACCGGTCAACCGATTGCATTCGAGCGTGGGAAAGTGGTGCTGACACTTCAAGTCCGAGCGGTTCACTTTGCATAATAAAGGTGCCTTACGAGTGTGATGCACGCAGCTATATGGACTATTATGCCCAACAGGCCGGGGGTAGCTTTCCGGTCTTTGCAGGTACACGGATGCAACGAGGACATGGGCTGGGGAACATACTCGGGAGCATCGTCAAAACGTTCCTCCCCTTGGTGACGCGTGGGGTCAAAGCGATCGGCAAACAAGCGGTACGCAGTGGACTGCAAGTCGCGGGTGATGTCTTGGGCGGTGCGGCACCCAAAGGAGCACTGAAACGCCGAGCCAAAGAAGCAGGAGGCGTCTTGGTCGCCAAAGCACAACGCACGGTAGGGAATAGAAGACCTGCACCACCGAGACCACGCACCAGTCGACGACCGACCCAGCGACGACGCACATCGAAGACCCCGGATATCTTTTCTTAAACATGGCTTTCATCCACGCCGAGTCGTGTCCTTCTACCAACAGTGAATTTGATTTATGGACCGTCCAACCCACACAGACCAGTGCCGAAGAGGGTCAATGGGTGGAACATCTCCCCCTTTCCAGCATTACAACCACAGGCCCCATTGAATTCACCATCACCAACGCTGATACGACCTACCTGGATTTAGCACACACGTACCTGTAAGTGAAAGCTAAAATCACCAATAAAGATGGGTCTGTCCTCAAAGCAGATGCACCCGTGGGTCTAGTGAATCTCTGGCTTCATTCGCTATTCCAGCAAGTGGATATATCGCTCAGTGATAAACTGGTGAGCGCATCGACGAACACGCACCCGTACCGAGCCTACATCGAAACACTGTTATCCTACGGGCGTGACGCTAAAAAGTCGTATTTGACAGCCCCGTTGTTCTAACGAGATACCCCAGGCAAGATGGAAGCGAGTTCCGATAATGACGGCTATACGGAGAGAATGGATGTCACAGCAGAGAGTCACTCGGTCGATATGATGGGACGTCTGCATGCGGACTTATTCATGCAGGACCGATACCTCTTGAATGGAGTACCTGTCAAAATACGACTAGTGCGTGCAACGCCTGCGTTTGCCTTGATGGCCCAGAATGAGGACCTCGAGTATAACATTGTCATCCAAGAAGCCAGTCTGTTTGTACGCAAAGCGAAACCGAGCCCAGGTGTACAGTTGGGTCACATCAGAGCCTTGGAGAAAAAACCAGCCCAGTACCCGATTCGACGAGTACAGACCAAGGGAATATGATTGTCAATCAAGAAAACCTGTTCCTGGGGGATTTGCCCAAGCGTTTAACCCTAGCCTGTGTGGAGAACGTCAGTTATAATGGGACTCTCTCGAGGAATCCGTTCAACCTAAAAGCGTTCAACATCTATTTCGTGGCCCTGCATGTGGATGGCCAACAGGTACCGGCACGGCTCTTACAACCTAACTTCGGAACGGCCAATTACATCCGGAGCTATCTGAACCTCTTCACAGCAACTGGCCAAATCAACCAAGACGAGGGAAATATGATCAGTCGAGACGACTTCGACAAAGGGTACACATTGTTCTGTTTCGATCTGACCCCCACCTTAGACAACGATCATCAACTGAGTCTCGTCAAGAAAGGCAACTTACGCTTGGAACTGCATTTCGGGACACCTTTACCGAAAACCATCAATGTGATTTGCTACGCTGAGTTTGACAACATTATTCAAATCAAAAAAAGCCGTAACGTCCTGTGTGATTACGCCACCTAACATGGATACAGACCAGATAACCAACGTGCCGGAGACTGACCGAGGGACACGTATGGTCTTTCAAGGACCCTTATCTACCATCGTCCACATGTTTGACGAGTACCCCAAGGCCGAGGACCGATATGTACTCGTATATGACTGGGCTGTCGTTCATTTTAATGTACAAGTCCCGTTCTGGGCTTAAATTTTTTCACGTAAAGCCCGCTGTTCTGGGCGTCAGTTTTTCACGTGGTTGTTCTCACGTTGTTGTTGTTCACTGAATAAAAAAAATGAGATCTCAAAACTCTGTCGTGTGTGTTTTCTGTGTAAGCATGAATGCCCAATGTGGGACATGTGGGATTAGTCCAGTAGAGTGCTCCTTCATGAGAGCTTCAAAATAAGACCTCATACGACCCCATCGCACCACTAGTGGCCCACCTAGACCCTAAAACGTCTATTTCCATACCCTTTCTCTACTGCGCATGCGCAGAATGACGTTAGTTCCACGTCACACCCCTTACCTCGGATGCTCCCTCACGTATGCTTTACAATAATACCTCACTTGATGCAATCGGACCACTATTGGCCCCTCTCGGTCCCTAAACGTCTATTTGCATAGTCTTTGTCTACTGGGCATGCGCAGAATGACGTCAGTTTCAAGTTTCACCCATTCCTGCGTATGCTCCCTCACGTATGCTTCACATTGATACTTCATACGACACCATAGGCCCAATAGGGGCCCGCCTCGGCCCCAAAACGTCTATTTGCATAGTCTTTTTTTCTACTGCGCATGAGCAGAATGTTGACAACAAACAACACACTAGTCCAGGCGCATGCTCCCTCACGACTGCTTTACATTGATGCCTCATACGACACCATAGGCCCATTAGGGGCCCGCCTCGACCCCAAAACGTCTATTTCCATAATACGGCCTGTCTGCGCATGCGCAGAATATTGAAAACAAGCAACACACTAGTCCAGTCGGATGCTCCTCCACGAGAGCTTCAAAATAAGACCTTATACGACACTATTGGACCACTAGTGATCCACCTAGACCCCAAAATGCCCACCCAGTATGGCCCTATGTACTGAACCAGTATGGATCTATATACAGACCTCACCGCTTCTAGACCCTTGCCATCGTGTTCTACATGGTGAGACGAAGAACCCCACAACCCATAGTAAAATCCACAAATGACCACCCCTATACAGGCAAAATAGATGCAAATGTGCGAATCAGGGAACATCACCGGGCAATTTCGCCTACAAGAGGGTTGGCCTAGTCCGAGTTGTCTCCCTTGCGTCAGAGTGTATAGATGGGGCTACGATCTGAATTCAGCTAGTATCATCCGGGGAAATTGTCGCTGGGACGCCATATTTCATAATCTTACACAAACAGACCTGCACGGATGATTTTCAACCTTTTGCGAGTGAGTGTACCATGCAAAATTATATAAATCTAACGGGCGGGTGTATGTATCTAATTCATTCATACTACGGAAGACCACATGTTGGTCCCCGATGACGTCATGCTCGTTCGCTCAGCATACGTAGGACGAACGTTGTGCAGCCGCCAATTTTTCTTCGTTTGTTTGTGCAAACTGGACAATAAACGCTCGACACTGGGGTCGCACGAATGCTAGAGTCGTCATAATAACATGGTACAACACCTATAGATTATGTTTATTAGTCCCCATGGGTTCAATTTTTTTTTTTTGGTGTAAAATGCCTACTCTGTGGAGAGGGTTAGATTTGAATAAAATACACTGTTTATGGAAGCCAACACGCACACATGACAAGCCACTGTGACCAATGTACACATACCAATTAACCAATCAAAGGCCGAGAATCGAACGGATGTTTGAAACAGCTGATCGTATAGAACACGTATACAAAACGTCGTTGACAGCGGTCACACGATTTGGAGTCCAAATTCTCTGTCAAACTAACGGGTATGTTTGTTTTGTTTGGTAGATCGAACATGCAACTGATCTTTTCCATAAGTTGTGATTGTATTCGCCCAGTATGCCAAAATCAACCGAATGTTTTTGTGTCCTGCCACGTTTGTTTACATTCCCATGACACTGCGATGTTCGTGTGAATGTTTTTTGATGAAATACGATCTGCCAAACAAGAATATGTACACTTGACCATAAAAATAAAATCTTTCCCTCCCCGCCCCATTTTCATTGAACACCTACTTTTATCAAACATTTTTTTTTAATTAACAAAACTATACATTTTGTTTTAAATGAGACCGCTCACAGAATGTAAACAATAGCCCAGTCGGTACGTTTGGTGTACGTCGCTAAAGGTCATCGCGTACGTTGGCATGACACCGATTTTGCGCGCATGTGATTGGCGGTTGAAAAATACGTTGGTCGATCGTCGGGGTTTTTTTTTCAGAGCGTGGGCGGGTATTTTTCTATAAAAAGGGACAGTTTTCGACATCTGTATCCATTTTCTCAAAGTCTAGGCGAAGCTCTCTTACGCAATAATACGAATATATTCTACACGCTGTACAGAGTACTGTCCATTGCGAGCATGCAACGATCACCGTTCGCCAGTTCGCCCGGTGATGACGGGAATTTTACCACAGATCCTGACGACCCGCCTATAGCAGTACTACCCACACAACAAGCTGTGCGTACAATCTACCGACGGCATTGGCCTACTATCCGGCACTGTTTTCACCGACATCGCCCGATACTGGACTTTTCGGTTAGAGGAAAACACCCGTCACCCCCACTACGCCTATACTATTTTCGAGGACCAAGCCACAGCGTTCAAATTAAATCTCACCTTTGGGTATTTATTACGGCATAAGGAAACAGACCAGCTCCGGTACTTTTACCCCAGTAACAATACCCTGGTGTTCGAGCAGCCTTTCACCATTACCGATCGACCGTCCCTGGACACGGTATTGGATGAACTAGAAAGCTTGGATAGTTTGGAATGGGCCCGACAACAACGCTCCAACACCAAATGGCAAGTAGAGATGACGACCAATGTTACGTTTTACGTAACTAAAATGATCGACCACCCTATCGGCTAGCTAAATAATATATAGCCCTCAAGAGTATGAGGGCTATAGGTCGGCCCCAGTCACCTCCAGCGAGGGTTTTAGATAATTTTATTACGAATCACCCACCTCTGAAACTGCCGTACATCTAATCTCTATCCCCTCCTGCCCACTATTTTAAAATCTTGAGCACTATTGTGAAATAGTAACGAATATATCGCCGTCTGAATTTTCCAGTCGAATTCCACTTTAAATGCGCCATGTTAACCATATACAGTGACGTCACCAACATGGCGGCGCAGAGAGTCGAAGTTCACGACTGGAAAATTCAGACGGCGATATATGCGTCACTATTTCACAATAGTGCTCAAATTAAAAACAAGAATAGGTGTAGATGCAGGGGTGATTCGTAATAAAATTATCTAAAACCCTCGCTGGAGGTGACTGGGGCCGACCTATAGCCCTCATACTCTTGAGGGCTATATATTATTTAGCTACCTATCGGCGCCCCCATCCATCTCCCGGACTGGTTGAAACACAGAGAAGGCATGTACGCCTTAGTAGGTGGAAGCAGTGGACCGTACACCGATCGGAAATGTTTTATCGCTGCCTGGCTATCCATCTCAACAAACGTCCACCCAAACATTGTGATCGAATTGCCAGCAAATATTGGGAAGACTACTTACGTGAAAAGAACATGGAAAAACAGCACTTTCGCGGGGGGCCCGTTATCACAACTGGATGTGGTGGAAAATTTATTCCACGTTAATATTGTCGTGTATAGTCTCGCCCAACACGTGGATGATGACAACACCGACGACCCACAACTCACAGCCCGACTCGTACCTCGTTCCGCGGGGAAATACGACACAACCATGAAATTGAATTTGTACCAAACGGACACGGGCGGGCATTTCTCGTACATCACGGACATAAACAGGTATGCCCAGTCATACAATTGTAGTAAATGCCATCGCGTGTTTGACCGGTCTAACGACTTACACCGTCAAGAGAAAACCTGTGACCAGACCAGCAAACGATAATTCCCCGGCGGCGTATTCCACAAACGGCCACCATATTTGAAGACCTGGCAGATGAAGGTATTGACGTCCCCATGAACCACCGTGATTTCCCGTACCGAGCCTGCTACGATTTTGAAGCCCTATTAAAACCCATGGAAAAGGTATCGGCCAAAACTCAATGGATCCAGCGTCACATTCCATTGAGTGTGAGTATTCACACCAACGTGCCCGGGTATGAGATCGCTCCGGTGTGTTTCGTCACTAACGGTGACCCCCATGAACTGATTACACGAATGATGGACTACCTGGAAACCCTCAGTCAAGTCAGTGCAGCACATCTCGCCTCGACTACCTACCGTGATGTATTAGGGGCACTTGATGCGCGTATTCCAACATCGGTCGAAGACGACGATACTGACGACGAAGACGAAAGCGAGGACGAGGAACGCAAACCACCGAAACCCTACGCGCAGAAACTGAAACTGCGTTTGTTGGAATACATGTGTCAATTACCCGTCCTTGGATTTAACTCGGGACGGTATGAATTGAACTTAATCAAAGAATTCTTGTACCCCTATCTCGCCAAAGCCGGGAATGTGAAATTCATCATTAAGAAGACGAACAACCACGTCGCTCTATCCACGACTTCACCCCGATTCTTAGATGTACGGAATTACCTGGCGCCGAATTACAGCTATGACCAGTGGATGAAAGCCTACGACTGCGCGGAGAGGAAAAGTTGTTTTCCATACAACTACATGACGAGTCTCGAGCGTCTGGACGAACCACAACTTCCACCCCAGGAGGCCTTCTACAACGAACTCAAAGGAGAAGCATTATCTGACGCCCTCTACATCGAACTGCAACAGGTGTGGGTCCGTGAAGGTATGCAAACTCTCCGGGATTTCCTCGTCTATTACAACAATCTTGATGTCGTCCCATTTCTGGAAGCTACCGACAAAATGGCCGCCTTCTACCGAGATATGGGTGTCGACCTACTCGTTTTTTGTAAAATTTTATCGCCATAAGGGAATCATTTTCGTTCCCCGAAAAAGTGAGGATTTTGTCCTGCCAGATATTCAATTCCGGAAATCATTAACTCTGTAGTGGCGCGTAGATGCGATAAGCAAGCAATTGTTATATCCTCGTTTGAAGAAATGGTTACGTCCAGCAGGGTGATACTACAGATATGAGCTAGTATGCTGTCAAAAACAGGCGACCATTCCTTATTATGAAATTAGGGAGGGGCCATTTGTGCGAAACCGTGGCCTAGTGTGGAGTGCACCCTTAAGGCTAGGGTGTTTTCTCAGAATTTATTTTCTCAA
>JAVTVY010027003.1:0-11784 GCA_036873755.1 Hanleya hanleyi
ACCAACATGACCGAAACAATGGGATATGAATGTCTGAGAACAGGGAGTAATTTTCTTATTAATATTAAGTTAAATTCTGCAGACTTTTCCAAATAAACCATGTGGTTATGCTTAAAACTGAATGTCCAAGTCGTTAATAACGCGTGTCGATTTGGGAAACTTCGCTGTTATACACTTATTTTGATGGCATATTACTATTTTCGCTCATAAAATAGCCTATCAACAGTCAGAAACAATCATAGAAGTTATCAAAAATGAAAGACGTAATACTGTTGTGTGGGTCAAAATTATTCCCGACCGAGTATACGTTCAACTGTTTTTCGGTTCAACGTATTTCCCGCCCTCGTTATTGTTTTTCCCGCGGTGGTCGTCAAAAGAACCACTTTTTGGTTCAACGTTCAACTGGACTATGGTTCAGCTGGCCATCGGTTATCGTCCTTCGTTTTATGAAGCGCCACCTGCTGGATTGCAGTGTGAGGAGGAGAACGTGTGGTGTTGTTGGCAGCTTAACAATGAACATTACTCGTCCCGTTACATCTGTTTTCTGGTAAGTAATATGGACAAACAATTGTTTGAACTGCGCTTCAACACTGAATACGTTACGCACAGAAATCTCGTCCCCGTTGCTTTCGCTTTATGTTTTGAAATCGAAGCTGTGTCGAAAACTGGGCTATGCTTCATTGTTCATTCTCCGTTCTCCGTTTTCTGTGAAAAAAAAATTGAGTTTCTGTGAAAAAATAGTCGGAAGAAATATATAATTTGCGTCTGCCGGCAAGAATTTTTTTGGCCGACGTTGCGATCAATTGCAGAGACAGGGCGATATAAAGACAACATGTTTGAATACCTTACGTAAACCAGGATCGTTGTTGGAATCATAACGAAAGACATTAACAATTTTGGGGTAAAAGATTCGATCGTTACCTTTCCATTTTTATTTAACATCTTTCGACAGCGATTGGCAGCCATTTTCCTTCGACAGAGCATCAATAAATAGTTGTCTCCCTTGTTGCATTCGGAAACCAGGATTAGTGTGAGGTGGCGCACTCTTTCGCGGGCTCACGACCAGCGCCCTCTGTAGCGCCGTGATTGGCTAATAAACAACCTTGACCCTACCAAGGCAACGTGACAATCGTTTGACAGTTCGACGAAAGCAAGGTACACACCGACGAGTTACGGTCCTGAAGAATTACAATCAATTAAATATACGAATGAACGCAGAAGGAATTGTATGGATAGCAGTTGCGTAGAGGGAAACCACCTTGCACTCTATGTCAATTTTTATCCCCAAATAAAGATCATTTTAGGCCTATTGTCTGTACCACATATCATATTCCAAACATGGCCGCCTGCATTCTGAAAGTGCATGTTGTAGCCCCATTCATTTCGTAAAAATGCTAGAGAGATGGTAATACCGGATCATACTGGTCAACACTGGCAGAAAAAATACTTTTTGTTAGTATTTCATCGGTGGTGTAAATTTGAGATGGCATTGATATGTAGTTTCTGCAAAATCTGAATGATTAGCATCACCTCCCTAGTAATATAACAATTGTTTTGTTGTGTTTTTTTTTTTCACAGTGCTGGATCACAGTTGAAGTTAAACTTCACAGTTGAAGATAAATTTCACTTCTACATACAAAGGTATCACCCGGGCCCTAAAGTAGACACAATCTGATTCAATGCATCTGATTGAAATTGATGATCTTTCGTGAATAAAAAATATTTGAAATTAACAGTTTCTATAACAAGCACCTCACTCTGAAGTACATGCATAACAAAATGGACATTCATGTTTATTATTATGCCATTTTTAACATTTGTATTTTTCTCTGCGATGAAAAAGCGATCAAATAAAAGATTGTTTGGAGTGTACTACTAAAATAATAAAAAATTGAGTTTTATATCTAGTACACGACTAAAAAGTTGAAAAATTGAGTTTTATTGTACTTTTAGCGCGCCGAAGGCGCGCAAAAAAAATTGAGTTTTTCAAGTTTTGAAATTGAGTTCGATAAAGGATTTTCGTCTGAAAAAAACCCTGCATTACAAGGACACAATCAAAGGAAATTTGAGAAGTCATTGATAAGACTTGATAGATGATACATCATAGCTGTACCATGTATTACCCCATAACCCCCCCGCCAGCATGCCCACTACATAACCCCCCCCCCCACCATGCCCACTACACACACATCCAGTTAGGGGGGAGGGGGGAGGGGTCAAGAGGCAAATGGATGAGATTTACAAACATGCAACATAGGGTGGTAGCTACCAAATTAGTATACTAAATTAATATCCATGTTAGTAATTATGATTTTTTTTTCCAATCCAGATAAGGGGGCATGGTGGTAAAGTGTGTGTGTGGGGGAGGAGGGGGGGGGTGGTGAAAATATATACTATTTTTATGTGGCAAGACCATGTGGGATTGATTTCATGAGATATTCCCGAGGCAGGGTGGTGGCATGAGAAATTGCCAGGGGTTGCGAGGGGCCGAGTGAGTGAGTGCTTGTCATGAAAATCGGGATATTTCCCCCAACTTTTATGAATAAATTAGTTATATTAGATCTTACTCCATTTAATATTTTCTCCTACAGAAAGTGTAACAGGGAGAAGGTCAGAAAGAAGCCATTTGTTTGAGTCTGACTGTTGGAGGAAGATGAAGGAGGCGACAGTGTATATGGCTCCCACAGAGCTCCCACAGAGTGAACATCATCATCTTGTAATGGATTTTATCGCGATTGAAGATGTAAGGAATAATCTGTCATTTTCAATGCTAATAATCAGATATATGATGCTCATAGACCATACTAAAACCAGCAACAAGAATGAATAATTTTGCCACTCTGTTGGTGAGTGGGGGGGGGTCATCAAGGCTTCATCTGCAGATGGCTCAATGTACAGTTGATGAGTTCAGATTTTATAGAATGGTACTTACAAATGTAAGCTTATATTGACAGGATAGTGAAGACAAATTATATTGCACAATTCTTTATTTGTTTAATAGGACCAACTGCTTGCAAGAAAGATCAGAGACACATCACAGTGCGGATCATTACATTACAGGGTTTCGGATGATACTTTACAGGGTTTCGGATTATGGTGGAAGTGTGTGCATTATTTCATAACTTGGACTATGTGAAATAATTGGTCTCTGACATGCCTGCATCACAAGATAATGGCTACCGGTATCATTGGATGTGACAGAAAAGATGAAATGGTAATGTGATACAGCAAATATTCAGGCTAAAGCTGTGGTACCATATTACATATAGAAGAGGAACAAAACGGAACTGTGTTGAATCTTCACCATTCCTGAACACCCTTACAAAAAAATCAACCACAATGGCCGGCATACTACTGGTGATAGAAAAGTGACACCATCGTATGCAAACAAAGTCGCATTACTGTGATAGAATGATGAACAATGTGCATATACCTGTAGCCCTCTCATTTGTTGAAGCAGATGGCCCAACATAACACTCTGCAGCTACATGTAGATGAGAAGACAAGGGTGTTGTTTACTATGAATTAACTGTGATGTTGAATACAAGAAAACAATGCAACACTCGATATATCATAAATCATCGATACATGACGAATAATTGACTTCAGATACAAAAGTCAATGTGTGAAGTCTGACCACCTTTACATGTACTCTGTACAGGAAGGTGGATATAAATTTTTATTTACCATATTATGACTCGGTATGTCCCAGATCATTAATACATTGTGTAATATAATTTGACTCGGGTACATTTGAATCGGGTACATAAGTCACTGTGTGAATTCTGACCACTTATACTCTTTGTAAGAAGGTCTTACACACTTCAACTGTGTATTTAGGTCCCATAACTAAACTTTGATAAAATGCAATTAGCTAGCTCACTCAAATGTTCCTGATGATATTGCAATACATGTACTCTGAATACTCTGTGTATTAAGGAAGGTTGGACAAAGAAGGTTGGACACACATAAACTATGTATGTAGGTCCTATAACTAAACTGTGATAATGTGCAATTAACTGGCTCTCTCAAATATCCCTGATCAGTGATAGGTTGGACACACATAAACTATGTATGTATGTCCCATTACTAAACTGTGATAAAATGCAATTAAATAATTCTCTCAATTATCCCAGATCAGTGATGTTAAATACATGTACTCGGAATACATAGGTCGGTGTGTGAAGTCCGATCACCTATACTCTGTGTAGGAAGGTTGGACACACATAAACTATGTATATAGGTCCCAACTAATATGTGATAAAATGCAATTAGCTAGCTCACTCAAATCATTGATATTACATGTACTCAGAATACATAGGTCGATGTGTGAAGTCCGATCACCTATACTATGTGTAGGAAGGTTGGACACACATAAACTATGTATGTAGGTCCCATATTACTAATCTGTGATAAAATGCAATTAACTAGCTCACTCAAATCAGTGATATAACATGTACTCAGAATACATAGGTCGCTGTGTGAAGTCCGATCACCTATACTATGTGTAGGAAGGTTGGACACACATAAACTATGTATGTAGGTCCCATAACTAATCTGTGATAAAATGCAATTAACTAGCTCACTCAAATCAGTGATATTACATGTACTCAGAATACATAGTTCGCTGTGTGAAGTCCGATCACCTATACTATGTGTAGGAAGGTTGGACACACATAAAGTATGTATGTAGGTCCCATAACTAATCTGTGATAAAATGCAATTAACTAGCTCACTCAAATCAGTGATATAACATGTACTCAGAATACATAGGTCGCTGTGTGAAGTCCGATCACCTATACTATGTGTAGGAAGGTTTGACACACATAAACTATGTATGTAGGTCCCATAACTAATCTGATAAAATGCAGTTAACTATCTCACTCAAATATCCCAGATCAGTGATATTACAATACATGTACTCGGAATACATAGGTCGCTGTGTGGAAGTCCGATCATCACCTGTACTCTGTGTAGGAAGGTTGGACACACATAAACTATGTATGTAGGTCCATAATTCTCTCAATTATCCCAGATCAGTGATGTTAAATACATGTACTCGGAATACATAGGTCGCTGTTTGAAGTCCGATAACCTATACTCTGTGTAGGAAGGTTGGACACACATAAACTATGTATATAGGTCCCAACTAATATGAGATAAAATGCAATTAACTAGCTCACTCAAATCATTGATATTATATGTACTCAGAATACATAGGTCGCTGTGTGAAGTCCGATCACCTATACTATGTGTAGGAAGGTTGGACACACATAAACTATGTATGTAGGTCCCATAACTAATCTGTGATAAAATGCAATTAACTAGCTCACTCCAATCAGTGATATAACATGTACTCAGAATACATAGGTCGCTGTGTGAAGTCCGATCACCTATACTATGTGTAGGAAGGTTGGACACACATAAACTATGTATGTAGGTCCCATAACTAATCTGTGATAAAATGGAATTAACTAGCTCACTCAAATCAGTGATATAACATGTACTCAGAATACATACGTCGCTGTGTGAAGTCCGATCACCTATACTATGTGTAGGAAGGTTGGACACACATAAACTATGTATGTAGGTCCCAAAACTAAACTGTGATAAAATGCAATTAACTTGCTCACTCAAATATTTCAGATCAGTGATATTAACAGACAATTATGCCATATGTATACAATAATATTTCATCATACAGCAGTAAGCTAAAAAAAAGTTAATAATAATCATGATAATCATTTTGCATCTTGAAGTTTTCATTCCTTAGATGAGGAGTGTTATGAGTCTAACATCAGTTGAAAAGGAGGCATCAAACTTATTGTAGGTGGTACCATCTTGGATGTTGCTAAACCTCCCCAGACTCCCTTCCCCATTATTGTAACCCCTGTTACTTGTGGTTTCTGTGATTCATGAATTGGTAGAATTCAATGTTTACATATTAGCTTTTCATATCTTTAGTTGTTCATTTGATTGCAAACAGTCTAGTGTTTATTTAGAGCATTCATAAAGTTAGACCGCGGTTCACAGTTCCTTATTCGTCATCCAGCGACTCATAGCCGCACCCCAAGCAGCGTCCCCTGGCGTCAGATTTGGGATACAAATATGCAAAGATATCGATTCCACATGAACTCTTGTATATAGATGAAGCTAGGTATTCGTATTGTTAGAAATCAGATCTGTTATTAGATTATATCCGAATATAATTTAAATATATGAATTTTATTTCAATTAGTGTGTATTTGTTGATGTATGTTCTGAAATATCCTTCACTTTCTTACAGGTTGATATACTTTTCACTGATGACTGCAAGAAATAACACTGGGATGTAACTTGGTTGCTCATATGGTTCCGATGTATTTGCAAGAATTTAACTAAATCTGCAAATACATGTACAATTTGCACCACAACAATCCGGTGCAGATTTCATTTAAATCTGCATCTGGATGAACGTTAAACCTTGATGTGGTTGTACGTTTAACCTTGATGTGGTTGTACGTTGAACCTATTTCTGAGAAAACATTGAACCTGATTCTGGTTATACGTTGAACCAGTAATTGGTTATAGGTAACACCAAATTTTGGTTCAGGGTTTTCCATGGTTAAACGTTGAACCAGAAACTGGTTCAACGTTTACCTTTCAGTTCAACGTTACACCTTTTCGTGGTTGAACGTTTAACCTCATTTCAGTTCAACGTTAAACCTTGATGTGGTTGTACGTTTGACCTTGATGTGGTTGTACGTTGAACCTATTTCTGAGAAAACATTGAACCTGAATCTGGTTATACGTTGAACCAGTAATTGGTTATAGGTAACACCAAATTTTGGTTCAGGGTTTTCCATGGTTAAACGTTGAACCAGAAACTGGTTCAACGTTTACCTTTCAGTTCAACGTTACACCTTTTCGTGGTTGAACGTTTAACCTCATTTCAGTTCAACGATGAATTTTGCTTGGTGCTACGTTGAACCAGTTTATGGTTGCAACCGAGTTACATCCACTTTATGGTTGAACGTTTACTCAGCGTTTTTACAGTGTATGGATTATGGATCAAACTTATTATGGAGTACATGCAATTTGAAAAAAATTCCGCCGTGAAATTTATATTGGCAAACATTTTTTCCATTTTATACTCTTCCCGAAATTTATATATTACAGTATTGAAATTTTATCATTACCTGTTTGAATACTTTTTAAAGGAAGACAATTTATTTTTCTTTCTTGTATTGGCTGACATTACAATAAAGATCATCCAGTGTGAATTATAGGCATTCAATATTCGGCCGTCGTCCACAGCAATAATTTCCTCATCAATATCCATAAATTTTCATACGACATACTCCATTGTAAAATTTTCCAGAAGGAGTTTTCAATGGTGACGTCAAGTTTCTTTAATCAAATCCTTATAACTGACCAGTTTTCGCCATCCAAAATTTATGCAAAGGTTTTCTAGAGAATAATGTATCTTTTTAGGTTAACAGTCCCCTTTTAAATTTGAACATCATGGAGATATAAAACACAGGCTGTTCGAACAGCTGGGATAAGCGGATTTAAACGGATTTAAATAGGATTCAGGAAACGTAGTCGTATTTTTCGTCGGTGAACGATATTCATCACATAATTTGAGAAACATTGTACGGATGCGTTCGTTCGTCCAACACAACACCAAATAGACCCTCAACAGTAACCCCCTTGTAATAAAGCTTAAACACCTTCCGGGTAAGTGAGTGAATGACAGACCACGGTAATCATTACGCCAAAACTGCAATATTAAATATTGAACGATAATTCTGGAGCAGGGTATGTAATGCTATCATTTCCATTTTGATTCAGAAAAAAAGTTTCAGAAGCAGCAAACAAGTATTTTCAATATTACCTTTGATGTTCTCACGAAAGGAAAGGTTGGAATCCGGTTCAGGTTTCTTTCGGTCAGTGATCTCACCTGGAGCGCTTTTCATTCTCTTCGGGAAGCAGAATAACGGAATACTGCTAAGGGTAGCCATTGCCCCGAATACCATATAACCCAGCCACCAGGCACCGATCCACCGAGGATCACGAACGCCGAATCCTGGATCTGACATGTGATAAATTAGAAGAAAAGAATAAACACATATTCACCGCTGGGTGAAACTTTATGGTACACCGCCACTTTATGTGCAAAAATCTTGGCGACCATGTTAATTTATGCAAAATCATTCATGATGAATATTGTGATACCCGTTCAAGTGTTCAGTATAAAACTTGGTATACATCATCGATGCATCAAGAGACTCACAACGAATGACAGAAACGGGTTCTCGGGCGCATACGGACTGGATAAAGGGCATAACTCTTGTAAAATCATCAAAGTGGGTATAAATCTGACAGTGTACAAAGGCAAGATACCAATCATCTTCCATGCAAATTTCGAAGTTGTCCAACAGATAGGTCGCCAGATATGGACCATACAAAAAATTTTGACGGCCAGGTTAAAGGGCCATATCTCTGTGGAAAATCATCCAAACGGGTAAGAATACAAGCGTCTAGTCCGTCATTCATAATTCAGCCGTCGTCCATTAAAGAATATACCAAGGAGATCTGCAAGGTACTGACAGTCTTTTGTTCACAATTCGAAGTTGGGCATCAAATAGTAGTCAAGATATGGACTGTCTCTACTATTCCCGCCGAACCGTGTGATGCAACCTTCAGCATCTATTTATAGATACAAACAACTTACACTACAGCGGTGGCCACTGCATTCAGAGTATGGCCATCGGCATAAGTAATCAGAACGGATTCATAACCATATCTATGAAAATATATCGTTTATAATAATCCTTGATATAGAAGCGATCCATGACGCACGCCAGTCGATAACCGTATCTCCTAATCCAATCTTAGTAAATTAATATCTTATTAATGCTCTCAATCGTACACGTCGCCATACGCGATCTTACGCGATCTGGGCGCCCATACCATGAATATTTAATAGCATTCTGATATCATGGTCGCATCTGGACTAATCTACTTGCAGTCGGAGAGGAGAAATAGAGTCACCGCGTCCGTTTACCTCAATGTGTACAGCAAAGACCATTCCGTATATTTAACCCGTATTATGGTGCCATAATGTCGGGACCGCGGCAACATGGAACATACAACGCGGCTGTACTGTTCTATATTTAACAAAAATTAGCGGAGCCAACCAAATATTCTCTATCATTAATGTTCCCTTCGAAGCACTCTGAAGCTTTCTTGGGACTGGTTGACATTCAAGTTACTGCAAGCCTGTTAGCTCCTTAGATGGAGGAGCAGATATGATTTAATTTAAATTAGATTACTCCTAATTTTACTCTCCAGGATCTGTCATTCAGATGGCCTTGAACGCATGGTCGTGTCGATGGCGTGGCTGATAATGTACTCGTTCATTTCATTATTAGCAATATCATTCTTATTACTAGCTAATTTGATCTATCTAAAATATCTATTTCATCGCCAAACTGATCCCTTTACTAACGAGAGATCCCGAAGGATCTTGGCGCCCACCATTGTCCGATAATTGTAAGCTAATCACAAGAGGATCTTTTTGTCCATTGTTACTCAGAACAAACGATTGATTTGTAATTTTGTTTGCAGAATTTCGAATTTGAGTGAAAAAGATCGAAAAAAGGACACTGGAAAATACCAAGATATTATCTTTTTTAGTTTCAGAAGTTTCAAGATTTCTTGAAACTGTACTTGATGTCGGTTGTTATAGTACAAGTGAGAGCAAAGTTAGTCGGAAATGGAATGTCCGGAGGATCCTTCGTCTTCGTTTTCTAGTATTTATTTTGCACATGTCATCATTGGGTACTGGAAGCAAACCTGTCTTTGACAGTTTGGCATGAGCTATGAAACATACTACCTAAGATTTTATAATTAGGAACGAATGCTAATTCTGTTCTGTTTACTGGGCTGGTTTGAGATATCTCTTTAAGATACCATGCTTGAAAATAGTAAGATGGTACACAACTTAATACTGAAGGGAGCCGGTCCGTGCAGTAAAGTTGAAACTTTGAAAGTGTCTGAATCCTGATTATCTCCCTTGGATCGAAATACGCAGTAGTCTACAGTTGTCGAGTTGTGATGTAGCGTCACAAGAGTGACATCCCTTTGTGAAGCCGACCCGCCGGCAGACGAAACGGTGGCGCAGTTCACTTGCGACGGCATGGACTAAAGTAAGCTGATTTATAATTTGAAGAAGTACATTTAATTCTGAATCGTTTGAACTCCTTGACATAGAAGGTGAAGGCATGGATATTCTCTATACTCAGTATATGGAATATGCCCCCACTGTTTGATCCGCCGACTCTTGTGATACAAAGGCACTACTCGGGAATACCTTATTAATTTGGATTTTCGAATCAGACCAAATCCGGTATCTTGCACAACTAGGCCCCATGTGGGACATGTGTACCAATTTTCAGAAAAATTCATGAAGTAGTTCCTGAGAATTCACGATAATGTTTCAAGGGGAAATTTAAGACGGCCCCGGGCGGTCATATTGGATTGTCGAATCAGGCTGATAAAGGTATCAGTAGTACCGGAGAAGCCGACCAGGAAAATGGGCGGGATGATTCCAGACCAGAAGGTCATGCGATTAAACGCGCGCAAGTCAGAAAACGGCAAATATCAGTCGATATTTACATGGGACATACACAATTTTGTATGGGACACAAAAGGAGTATTGTAGGGTGTACCGGGCGGTATAAAAAGTACCGGGCGCTTTATCAATACAATAAGGAGAAAACTGGCAGATTTAAACTCAAATTTACAGGAAAAGATAAATGAAAAGTATGTTAATAAACATCTAGAAAGCGGTGCCAAAGAAATGACAGCATAACAACAGTCAGTAGTACCGAGGAAGCCGACCAGAAAAATGGGCGGGATGATTCCAGACCAGAAGGTGGAGCGTGCATGCGATTAAACGCCCGCACGTCAGAAAACGGCAAATATTAGTCGATATTTACATGGGACATACACAAGTTTGTATGGGACACAAAAGGAGTACTGTAAAGTGTACCGGGTGGTGTACCGGGCGCTACCGGACGCTTCCGGACGTTACCGGACGCTTTTTAGTCACATCCCTTCTGGGTAGCTCTAGGTTCCCATACTATTCCGCAGCCATGACGCACAAATTCCATATTTAAAGTAAGCTGCCGTCGTACAGATTCATCTTCACTTTCGCATTGTGAGAGAAATGCTAACACACACGTGATACACATTAGCCATTAGTATGACTTGGCAGCTCTCGGCTGGCAGCGCTCGGCTGGCAGTTCTCGGCCACAGAAGAATTTGTTTTCGTTTTGAGAGGAAAAAACCCCAAAACAACTGGCAGTGCCGGGCGCTGCCACCTTATATATTTTTTTCCTTGTGATAACAAAATGAAATGAAAGTGAAATGAAAAGAAAATCAAAATGAAAGTGAAATGAAAACAAAATCAAAATGAAATGAAAAGGAAATGAAAATGAAATTTTAAAAAAATGAAATAAATGCGTTTTTTTAAAATTTACCGGTAAGTAAAAAAAAAAATATAACAAAATAAAATGAAATTGAAATGAAAACGAAATCAAAGTGAAACGAAAAGGAAACGGAAATGAAATTAATAACAAAAATGAATAATATGGAAAAAATATTTCAATTTGAAAAAAAAAACACAAAAAAAGAGAAAAAAACATTAAAAAGTTAAATTTATGGAATGGCAGCTGTCGGCCACCATAGACGTCACAATGACGTCATTTTCTAAAAAGTTGTTTTTGGAGATTTTTC